>JAWLRI010000191.1:2743573-2769877 GCA_034781795.1 Crypturellus tataupa | reverse complement strand
GGGAGAGGGTGGCCGCAGCCCCCCCAGGACCCGGGACACGGTGCCCTTTGGTGGGCCCGGCTGGCCGGATCACGGGATGCGGGATGCGCGCTGGGAAGCGCCCTCTGGAAAGGGTCCGGGGATGTCACCGAGACGGTGCCACGAGGACGGAGAGCCCTTTAATCTCCTTGCTTAATAAGCAATGGGTGACGCCGTGGGTGTCTGCAGACCGGAGCGCTAGTTATGTGGTTGTGCCGGTGCCGGAGAAGAGCTGCTCCATGGGAGTGGTGCTTGCGTCTGCCTTGATGCTTCCTCACTCCCTACCTCTCTCCCACGAGATGCGTGTTTTCCTTTTTTTTTTTTTTTTTTTGTCCCAGGATGTCCTTTAATTTGGGAGCATTATCTGCTCTTGGAAAGGTTAATTATATTAGAGGAGTGGAGTCCCATTGCATCATTCCTTGATTTATTCTCGCTTTTATGTTTTGATCCCTCCTGTGCTTTGATCACTTATTTCACCCGTCCCTCAGTGGAAGCAAAAAGGAACATCCTGGCTGGGAGCCAAGCTTGGTCCCAGGAGGCATAAACTGAAGTTAGGAAATAAAGATCTTGCAGCCTTAGCTGCCATAGCGGCCCTTGAGGACCAAATCGCAGTGCTGTAGCCCAGCAGCATCGCGGCTGAGGAATCACCCTGTTTGCTGCTCTTGTGATCAGGGTGGGAGGAGAAGCTGCAGCTCCCCCTGCAAGCGCTGGCTGCCAGAGAAGCCTCTTAGTGGAAAACGTCTCTTTGTGTCCCCATCCAGGAGGGCAGCAGAAGGTGGGAGGCTTTGCAAGAGCACCTCGCTCTGCCCTTTGGTACCCCCAAACACCAGGGATGCTCCCTGTGCCATTTTGATCCGTTGCTGTTGTAACTATTTTATTGGCATTAATTAATCCATCTATTTGTATGTTGCTGACTGTAGTGATCTACAGTCCAGATCCACCTGCTCTGCTCGCTGCAAATTGTACAGAATTGGATCCCACTCTGAGGAAGCTATGAGCTAAACCAGACAAAAATGCTGTCCAGATATATTGTGTTCCAAGAATGCAGATTTTTTGGTAAGAAACGGATTGAATTTAAACTTAATATTGAATACTTGGCTTAGCTGACAGACCGCTGACTAATGAGCACGGGTGAACAAATGTTTTAATTAAATGTTCTTACAAAGGTGCATTTAGCCCTTGTTGCAGACGTAGTGGAGGAGCTGGGTAGTCCGTGCCCTAGAGAACTCACAGGTTCATGAAGATTAAGACCAGGAAGAGACTGCCGAGGAAAGAGCCACATGTTCCCTCTGTGACTTATAGGAGGTGGGTGGCTTTGTTAGAGAAGATCAGTATAATTGAAGCCAAAGGAAGGGAGGAGGCGGCAGCGGTCAAAAATCATGTGAGAAGATCACAAGGAATCCTAAAGGGCAGACGGTCAAAGATTGGGAGATGGAGCTGGAAGATTGGGATGGAGCAGGATGGAGCTGGGCTCAGGCACAGTTACGTTTTGCATGAGCTCAGCTGCGATTAAAGCTGCTCGCAGATGGGATGGGGTGTTCACACAAGTGGCCTTTACCACTCCTGGGCACCATAATTCATCATATGAGTTGAGTCGTGTTTCCTAGTAAAGATGTGATACAGAACAAGAGGACCTAAAACAAAACAAAACTATCAATCAGCAACAAAACAGACCTGTGTGCTGTCGGTGGCAGGAAACCCCATGAAGCACCTGTCCTCAGTGCAAAGTAGACTCCCCAAAAACACAATAAATGCCAAAGATTGGGACTTAAGAAATTATAGTTATTTATCTGGGGAAAAAATGCAGCAATATATAGATAGTTTCCCAAGGAGAGAAGACAGGTGCTCAAGAGCTGCTCAGGCTGGGAAGAAGATGTATGGCCCAAAGCCACAGCTGCAAAATGAAGCCAGGCCAATTGAAATGAGAAAATAGGCACTAATTTTTTTAAGAATGAAGATGATTAGCTGCTGGAACAAATTAGTCAAGAGAGGGAAAGTTTCCCCATATGTTAGTGTTTTCCAATTAAGATAACATGTTTTTCTGCAAGATGGGCTTCAGCCAGGGACGTGTTTGTGGGCTGAGCACAGCAACGATGGGTGAAATGGGTTTCTGCTAGACATGGAGACGTGACCTAGTCGTCCATCTGGCTTTTAAGCCAGACTGTGCTTTTTGGTGAGTGCTTTAAATCTGCACCCCCACCGATAGCTGTAGCAGTCCTGTATGGGTCCTGGAGGAGAGGCGCTGGGTGTCTACTGTGACCTGGGCAATTTAGGAGCTCTAAAATGGGAAAAGCTGAGCCCAGCGTTGCTTATCTCAGGGCTGTCATGACTGCAAGCTGCGCTGTCTGGCATAGGGGCAGCTGAGGATGGGTTGACAACCAGACTCGGCTCCCTTGGGAGTTTTATTTGTCTTGTCTTCCCAATATTGCCAGTTTGGTGTATTGGTATTGCATGAGCCTGGAGGTTATGGATCTGGGTTGGGTATCTCCAGGTGAATCAATGCAGGTTCATGCAAGGCTGCTGAATGCTTGACTTGGGGCAAACAACGCCTGGACCCTGTAAGTGGCCGCCCAAGGGCTAGCAAAGAGAGCTCCGCCTCAGCATCCGTGGCCTTTTTTGTTTCTGCCGCTGCCTTGTGATGTGACTTTTATTTTCAGGGAGTCTATGTTGCTATCACAAAGTATAAATGCACCCAAGGAAACTTTAAGAAAGTTGGATATAAGGTATAAGCCCAGGCAAGGCAACGTGAGCTCATCTGTCATTCCCTCTCTGCTCTCCGGTCATTAAGCACTGACCTAGATTTAGGCAGCTCTACATAAGGCTGTATTATCATTACGGTATCGCCCTCGGCCCCGGAGCAGCTGTGCAAGGAGCTGTCTCACCTTTGGCCAGTGCTGTGTGCAAGGAGGAGAATTAGGGATTGCACAGAAAAGATACGAACCTAGTCTCGTGATGCTGCTCCTGCAAGAATGAGGCAGCTGTAAAAATTGCCAGCAGCTATAGGTGCAAATGCCAAAGAGTGAGATCTGCAACGCAGTAATGGTGATGGAAAGGGAGAGGATAAATGAGGCTAACGAGTTAGTGGTGGAGAGGGAGACATGGAGTCCCTGGGAGGACACGGTGTGTGCTGCTCTTCGGGAAAGGCTTTCTCTGCAAGCCAAGCTGTTACGTTTCTGGTAGATAGAGGGTCTGAAGCAGGTGAGGAGTAATCATTAAGGAAGGCAATCATCCCCTTTGAACAGGAGAGCCTGAAAGACCAGCTCGGTAAGGCCACAAGAGCTTTGTGCATCCTCCCTGGAAAAGCTACTGGGCTCAATAGGTACATCAGAAGGGATAAAGGGAGATGAAATACTCTGTGTTATTCATCCGCAATGATAGCCCTAAAAAACATGCCGAATGTTGTACTGGAGCTGTGCAAAGGCTCCTCCCGTGCCCAGCTGCTGCTCTGGGTGCTACCCAAGCCAAGGAGGTAGGGATAGACCTGGGAATGCTATGCTGGACCCGCTCCATCACTCTGTGCTGTGCAGCTCCACGTAAACCTCACCGAAGCGTCATTTTTTTTCATAATTCCCCTCAAATACCTGGGAGAAGTGACTAGGATGGTTTATACCACAAACCTCCTTCATCAGGAAGGGGTGGAAGAGAAGAAAAGAGCAGCAGGTGCCTCCTGGTAGGTGATGGAGCGGAGCTGGGCCGGTGGCACCAGCGTCCCTAAGGCAACGCGGGCGCTCCGCCTGCAAACTTGCTGGAGCAGCGAACGTCTCCCTCTCCACTGCATCCTGGCACCGTCCGAGCTATTGGCAGGCTTGGGAACAATGTTAGTGCAAACAGTCGTTAGCCACTTTACTGTAGTGACACGGAGTTTAAAAAATAAACACCAAGAGCCCAGCCCCTCGCTGATTGCTGAGAGCAATCTGCTCTTGCAAGTTGCTGCTGGATGAAAAGATAAGGGGAGGGAGGAAAAAAGGAGAACAGTTATTAAAGGAAGATGAAAACACTGAGCAGAAGGTCTTCAGGGAAGCGAAGAGGAGCCTTTTATTTGCAAATCTGTTGCTAGATGATGCTTTCATATGCAACCTGGGCAGCTTCTAATGCAGCTTCTAATAAACCCATGTTTATTCAGATTCAAGACTTTTTGCTGACGTTCCTACAGACCCTGGAGAAGGGCTTGTCCCCTAGGGATGTAGGTGTTAGTTTGTTCAAATTTGTCTTTGTGCCAATCTCGGGAAAATTATTTTACCCCAAGCTGTGTCCATATGCAGGGCTGTCTTCCCTTTTTACCACCGATTTCATGGCTGAAGTGTCTCTGTGGGAAGTCAGTGTGGATGGCCCGTGATTCCCATGAGGAAGCCTGAGTCACAGACCCCCATATGGCCACAGATATGCTTTTACAGTAAGGAGAATGTAACTGCAGTGCACAAATTTGACCTAGCATGGAAAATCAGGGGATGGTACAAAGCAATTCTCCTTATTTTCTGCTGCGAATTTTGAGAATTGTTGCCTTCTGGTTAGGGTTTAGGAGCAGGCAGGAAGGAGGCTGCTGTCTGAGCAATCCCTGCTGGGCTCTAACCCCGTGCGGCACCTGCTCTGGGCATCCCCAGGGGTTCAGCCACCTTCCCTTATCCAGGCCAGCAGAAATAGCTCCTCGCTTCCTGGCTTTGGAGGGGGTGTTAAGTAGGACACAGTTACGTTTGGGATTAGCAGGAAGAGGAGTGTGAAATGTCTTGGTTTGAGAGCAGATATGGAGAGTTGTCCTTCATGGAGGCCTGGCAGAGGAGAAGTTGCAGAAAGGCAATTCTCCAAGAGAATTAGTTATTGAGCAGAAGATTTGAGGGAGTGTTTCAAGTTTTTCTTTATGTAGCCCTGACCAACAACCAGCCCTGCAGGTTTTCAGCCCCACAAGTATCTTGCTGAAGGCACCCACTGGCAAAGGGCTCAGGGATTTCCTGCAATGGTCCCTCAGTCTAGAAGGAATGTGGAGGCCTGTGTGTTGGGGCCCAGGTTGGGAGGGCCAGGGTGGTGGTATCTCCTCTTTAAGTTTTTTGGAGACTTTTCAATAATGTAAGTGTAGACAGAAGATCTGCATAAAAAGAGCTCTGTGGAGCTGAGGCCAATCTTCACTGTGAGGTGCGTGCACCATGGAGGGCTGCAGAGGGAGGAAATGCAGGAGGGCTAGGACAGATATTGGAGAGGGCATCACAGCCAAGCGCTGTCAAGCGTTTTGCTGCAGAGATGCCTGGGGAAGTCGCCTGGCACCTGGTTTTCTCCTTGCTCTGTCCTCAGACAGGTGAGTTGGGCTGTGTAGCCTGACGGATGGTGCTGCTGCCCAGACCCTGCTGAGCGCTGCTGCGGGGCTCAGTGCAGGACCGTGCTCTGATACAGCCACATTCAGCAACGGGGAGACCCCGGCGCGCAGAGCCTGTCCCGGGGCTGCTGTCCGTGTGCGCCGCAGGACTCGGCTCCTGCGCTGCTGCCCGCCCCGCTCTGGGCCAGGTGATGCTGCACTTGCACCCAGGGGTGTTAAGGAGGCGGCTGAAGGCCAAGTGCTGTCGCTGGAAACCAGCTGTGAGTTAATGCGCCGCCTGTGATTAATGTGCCTGCTGAAACGCATTCATGTCCTGTCGCACCGGCTGCGGCTCTCGTGTCGCACTCGGTGTTCTCTGAACATCTATTAGCCTTACAGATCCCCTGATTATCGCTTTCCTTTTTATAATTAAGCCGTGAAACACAGCACGGCGCAGCTTATGTGGTATTAATTCATGCCTGGCGTATCCTGCTTGTGCCCTGGGATAAGGCTAAGTGCTGTCAGCTGGGTTGGTCTCTGCACGGTTGCTACCCTGAAATTTTTGTAATATGATTATAAAATCACGTTCTGTGAGCTTGTGGACATCCTAGAGCTTGCTGCTGCTGGAAGCAGAGCAAGGCAGGCTCCAACTTCCTTGGGAGCAGGATCAGCCCCAGCGGTGCAGTGGGAAGAGGCTCTCTCCTGCCCTAGATGCCAGGTTCAGGCATCTAGGTCCATGGACCATGTTGTGGTCCTTGTTGTGGTTTGGTGCTTGTGCATCTTTCTCCCTGCTCATTGAGCATCTCAGGATGTGTGTGAAAATGTGTCTCATGACTGAATTTTCCCCGCTCCCTTTCGCCCTGCCCTCTGTTTAAGGCTTAAACCGCATCCCACACCTCCTGTTTGTTGCAGCTCCACATCCATCTCCAAGCGCAGCCGCTGCCCTCGGGTGCCCTCCCAGCCGGTCACTCGCAGCAGTCTGAGAGCACGTGTGTCCGTGCGGTGAGCGGAGGGGAGAAGGAGCACATAGGAAAGCATACCTGAAGTACCTGAGTACCTGAAATACATATTGACATTTTCTTCCCATCCTAGGAATTAGATCTGGGAGTGATGGAGCTGAAGGGGTTGAATCTCAGCGTTACCAACAGGAAGATGGAATGGTCCGGGCATCACTCCAGAGGTGATCCCCTTCCTGTGCCAGATTGTCACTGCTTTCACAGGACAGAGTGTTGTGCTACGGGCCATCTCTTCTAAGCAAGTCCAGACAAGCTCCACAGCTGCTTCCTCCAAGGCCTGAGCTGAGCTTTGCTGTGCAAAGTGCTTGGTCGCAGGCCCTAGCCACTCTGCTATCCATTCAGTATCGATTATCACATTATTACTAATCAAACCAGTTAGGTAGAGACCCAAATGCTGTTGCATCTCATCCCAGAGCTTCTGTTTCAGGAAAATGGTGCCAAAAGCAACGAGCAGCATCCAAAGCTACAGGGCTGAAACTCTTGAAGCCAAGATGTTTCCATGGAGATGGGTCTTTGATCTCATTGGAATAAAGAAAAGGCTGGAAAAGATTCTTCCAAACTACAGGGGAAGGCAAGGCCAAGGCCTACTGGCAAGAAGCCCTCTGCAGGAATGAGGGGAAGGAGGTGAGTGAGGAGATTTTGGAGATCCTTTTTCTTATTTTTCCTCCCCTTCTTTTTTTCTCCCCTTCTTGATGGCAGAGAAGCAATAACAGGAATAAGCTGGGGGCCATCGCTCCTGTTTGATGGCCTGGATGAGCCTGTGCAGCCACATGCAGCATCTCGGGCAGCGCTCGGGATATGTGCTTGGCCATGCAGCTCTGTTTGGGGTCCTCCTGGTCCTCCCTACCTGCGTATAGACCACTGGCAGATCAGCTCTTTGCTCTCCTCTCCCATGAAACTCAAACAGGTTTTTCTGCCTTGTTTTCGCTGGACTCTTCACGGGCAATCTGATGCATAAGGTATTCTGATGGGTCAGAGTTAAGGTTACGTGGTGGCAGCAAGAACATCTTTGCTCAGAGAGTTGTGTATCCTACTGAACAGGAGTTTCCTCCGTGTTTTGGACAGGCTGGGATTGCTGCGCAGCCACAGCTGTTCGTCTCCTCGTGGGGACAGGCCCATACGGATGCTGTCACTTAGCAACCAGGACGGTGTTTTTAGCTGCAGCTTTTGACACGAGGCAGGTGACACGAGTTGTAACCACGGATCAGTCTCACGACCGGTGTTTGAGTCAGAAAGCAACAGGCTGCGGCGCTCAGCTGAACCCCTGCTCAGCCTGTCTGCGTTAGGAGAGCTGCACGTGTGGTTGCTAACACGGCCTCACCGGGCTTCATTTTGCAGCTAGCTTAGCTGGGCTGAGACCATCGAGACTGGAAGAATGAGGACCAGGAAACAACGAGATGGGAGAACTAGATTTGCAAGTGCATCCGTCTCGTGAGGGAGCCTCCCACCTACCTGGCACTGAAGCTAGGACTGGGCAGTTCTGCACAGTTCAGGACCCAGCACTTTACAGAAACTGCTTAAGGCCACGTTACTTTCCCTCCCCCCAAAACTGACCTAACCAAGGAACATCCTTAAGGAGAGGGCCCATGTGCTGTCCCAAGCTGCACGTTCCTGCCTTTGCATGGAAAAGCAGCCTTGTACCTGCAGGATGAGCTGGGGAGCAGCTCGCTCTGCACAGGTTTGTTTTGGAGGCAGCCGTGTGATGGAGTGTCATGTGAAAGGCAGCTTCCCTGCCCTGTTATGTTTATGGTAAATATATTCCTTTGAGCTGCTGTGCTTGAGACGGAGATTCGATATCGCTATTACTGAGGTCTGAAATTAGGTTTTCTTCAGGTTAGCTTTGTTTTGAACAGCAGAGCTGTGTGACTGCACCGCTGGTATTGCAGGGACTCTGCCAGGCTGTTTATTTCCCTTCCCAGCTGAGGCTAAGCGTGTCCACAACGAGCAGCAAACACATCTGTAACAAGTGGCCTTAACATTTCCATTGGAGATCTCCATCTTTGGCTTCATTCCCTTCTTGTTCTGCGCAGACGCAACACTTTTAGAAGAAGGTCGTCCCACTTCCATCTCCGCGAGTGGCTGGCAAGGTTATGAGCAAGGTCTGTGCTGCCTGCAGCAAAGCGTCTGACGCAGGCTGAGGTCTGGGTGCGTTTGCTGGCGTTTTGGTCCTCAGCAGAGGATGCAAACTGCTGCTTGCAGAGGGAAATGATGCAGCTGAGAAGGGTGTTGCTACTGATGCATTCTTCTACTGTAAGTTGCTGAGAACTTCTGCCATGAAGCAGCTGAGTTTCCCTCTGCCATGCACAGTAGCAATTAAAAGCCTTGATGAATGTGTCCTGAAAGGGAGAGCGTGTGCTAGAGACAGACACGAGAGACTTCAAAGTTATGCATGAGATGAGCTGTGATTACAGCTCACATATATCTACGCTAGAGCAACAGCCTTAGACATTTATGGCCTGTTTTTGACTAAGTTATGCAATTACTATAATTGGGCAGAGAATAGTCTTCAACTTTTAAATGTCTAGTATATTAAAACAAGCAAAAAAAAAAAATAGCCATTCCTCTGGCAGCTTTTATAAAGCCATTAGCACTGTAGGGCTGAGCCAAAGAGCAGCTCCAATGCTGCTCTTTGAGGCTGAGCAGTAAAGGGATAAATCCTTTCCACGGAGCTGGAAGCAGCCTTAGGAATTTCATACCTGCATTCAGATCAGGGAACAGAGCCCACATTGCACCCTTCCCCGATGAAAGAGTGGCAGGGAGCTTTGTAATCCTCTTCTTCCACAGTATCAGCCACTAGAGACCTAGATTTTTTTTCTACTCTGTGATGTTCTGCATTGATCCTGCTCGTGTTCCTACTAAGATAAATCACAGCAAAGGCCACGGGCTTTGGTTAAATCGTGTGTCGCGTGTGCACAGAAACCCTCTCTGTGGTGCCTGTCTCTGTCAGTAATTGTTCGGCTACGGTTCTAAGGGTGCAAAAGCAGCAGTTTCCACATAAACCCACCCCAGAAAGGGAGCTGGCAACTTCCTTTGCCTTTTGCATGGCTGAATGCCTGGCAGACCCCCTCCCACGCTGTGTCACTGCTCCTCGGTGTGTGATGGTTGTGTGCTGGGGGTGTGCAGGTCATGGAAAATCTGCTGTTTCAACAGGGTGAAACAGTGAGTAGCAAGAGCAGTTGCTGAACTTAATGCTCGGTACGTGTAGTCCCAAATGCCAGGACGTGTCTGGAGTAACAAGTCTGTTTTGCAGGACTGTGAATAAGGCTCCTTTTTGCTTTTGGCGCATCATGATCACAAATACTTAGCCAGAATTACCAAACAGCATAAATTTCTAATCCTTAATCCTGTGTGCCTGGGATAAGGATCTTACGGTGAAGCAAAAAAAGTGCTTCAGTAGCTTGAAAATGAGTTACTGTTCTAAGTGGGGTAAAGACTTGCACATAATTTCTTAACATGATAAAAAGATGGGAGACCTAGAGTAGGTGTCACTCCAGAGCAGAGTAAATGTACCTGAATGTGAAATCAGACCATTAGCTTAGTAACAATCCCCAGGGCTGTACCAAGTCTAGGAGAAATGATTATAGAGAGAACTGGAAAGGTAAGGTCTTTTTTTGCAGTCAAATATGCAGTAGGCAATTCTCATATTGTCTTAAAAAATTGTGCTTGAATGCAAATCCTCCTAATTGTCTCTCTGTCTCTCACTGAAATCTAGTCCTAATTTCTTAGACTTGCTCATCTACATGTCTAAGGACAAGATACTAAGATATTTCATTAGCAGCCATTTGGTGCTTGTTTACAAATTGGGTAGCTAAACTTTGAGCTGAGAAATATGATTTTTTTTTTCTCTGCAGAACGAAGCAACAGATTTTTCTTGTCTCGCTTGATCTCTCTATTTGCTGTCACTTGGCTCTTCAGCTGTTTGCTCGCTCTGCTCAGATGTCGGTAACGCTTCAGCTTTCTCCCCATTAGCAGGTGCAGGATGTCAGCCCCAGCACCAGGACTAACAAGATTTGCTACTATAACTAGGGAAACAGAGAAGCCATAAAGCAAGGAAATGTAGTGAGATCAGGAGGAAGAGAAGTGCAAAATCAGCACTGAGTTGTTTAATTGCTGGATTGGGAGACCTCTTTTCAATGAAAGATGCCCTTAATTCCTCTTGCAAAGGTAATGAGTGATCCCAGTTTGCCCCTTTAGTTGTACAACTTTACTTTTATTGGTGCAAGCCATTCTGACTATAAAAAGGGCTATGGAGTTCACCTGGACAGCCTGTATCGTGTCACTGTCCCTCCAGCCTCTATAAAATAGGAAAAAAGTTCCACTAAATGCAAACAGGACTGAGAGTCAAGAGCCCTCCCTAATAGGCAATGGCTTCTCCTCTGTGTAATACACAGTTTGTTCAATTTGCTGCTATTTGAATAATTCCTTGGAATCTCTAAAAGCGTGCAGCCTTGAAATGTCAAGAATTCTAGTGCTGAAAGGGAAGAATAAATCCCCCTCAGCAACCTGCATATCTGCTTTCCTGGAGTGCATCTGCCCTGTTGCCAAGATGTAATATTAGTTTTGGAATTTTAGCCCCTTCATCAAGATTGTTCGACCTCCACAAACAATCCACCCTACCTGCAAAGCGGTTCCCTTCTCTTTTATTAACCCTCCCAAGTTCAGAGCAAAATGTAGCGTCTTCTGCCATGTGTATAAGGAGCAAAAGCTGCTTTTTCCCCAGAACAAGTGCTGTTACAATACCCAAGGGCTCTGTCATATATAAAATTGTCTGCAGAGTGATAGACAAGTGTGCTGACTTCATGAAAAGGTGCAGAGTGAACCTCAGCAGCAGGACACTTTAATTATATCTAACCCTGTGCACTGCTGCAGGGATAAAACTGAAGGCTCAGATTTTAGGAGTATCTCAGCTGCATTAAATACTAGAGTCTCCATTAGGCTAAACTGAGTGTTGTGTTCCAGCCTCTGTATTAGGCCAAAAGAGGATAATTGATTTTTATCATGAAACAGCTGCAAGTGTCAAGGTCTCTTTTACCAGTTAGGAGCTATCCTAGTTCTTTAGGAATCAAGAACAAACGCCAACAACTTGGGACTTGCTCCTGACTTGAATTTAAAAAGTATAAACTAAGAGCTTTGATCTCTGTGATGACACTAAAAAGCTGACAGATTTGTGTGTTAGCATTATTTACCTGTGGAAGAAAAGTTTTAAAATGAGTACACTTGTAATTCCTTGAAGGCTGCCTTCTGTTCCAAATGCAACAGGGAACGTGAGAACCCTGGGTTTAGAGTAAGGATATGGACAGGGTAATAACAATGCCTTTTAAAGACAGTCTTGAAAGTGTTTAGTTACTCTGGCTTTAAAATGACCACTCAATAATGTGTTTTCAGTTGCTTATTTGTGTTTAAAAATATGATGTTTCTTCCTGGAGGCAAGAACTAATACTTCCCTAAATGATGTACAAATTACAGGCAAGCAAATGAATTTCTTAATATATTTACTTTGAAAAGCGGCTCAGTTAATTATAAACTACATTTTATCAGAAAATTTTCATCAGTTTTAAATCAAAGATTGTCCAAACCATTTAAAAAATAACAAAACAATCTTTTTCTTTAAATAGGGCAGCCCTTCTTTGGTGACTCTCTCAAGAAAGACTTCATAACCAGCAAAAACTCTTCTCCAAAAGAAAATGGCTTGAAGCACTGTTCCCTCAAAGTAGAAGATGTCCTCAGTAGCAGTCAGCTTCGTTCTCCTCTACAGCCCCCACAGTAGCAAGGATGTCCTCTAAGAGTGACTGAGGGCTTTTCTCCACGTGGTCACTACTTTTGTTCAGATCATCGTGCAGCTCTTCCAGGTCTATTGTTCCCAAAGCCAGCAGCATGCTCTCTGGATCTTGGAAGTCAACCTCCTGACTGCTGCCTGTGAGGCAGTTCTGGGCCAGAGATCCCTGCCTTAGTGTCCTCTGTAACCAGGCAATGCCATGTCCTGCTTCTTCCGGGTCTTGAGAATCCTTCAGGGAGTTACTTGGATAAAAACTGGATCTTATGGCAAGCAGAATATCACAGGCTTTCTGACCCACGGGCCTGTCACAGTCGCACAAAGAGCGAAACAAGAAGCCAAATAGTTTTGTTCGGCAAAATATCTGCAGCGACTCATTGTGACGAACGGAACTAGTGAACTCAGGTGAGAAAGGGGCATAGGGGCATTTAGGACGGCCAAGTCGGCAAAGTGTCTGGACAAAGAAAACTTCAACCATCTCCAAACCACCAAGTCTGACTTCCCAGTCTAAGTCTCTCTCCGCAGTTTGGATCACTTTAGAGACAAACTGCTCTGTATCCTGCAGTAGAGTGGTGTAACCTTTCTTCAGCCACTTGATGAAGATGTTGATCACAGCTCTCCTAGGAAAGCCCTCTGGATCAGTAGACAAGATTTCCTGAAGCTTTGCTACAGTGTTCTAAATACAAGAAGACAAAGAGAAAATACAAAAAAGAAAAAGCAAGTAAGGAAACAAGATTAGTGTATGTAAAAATTCAAGTTCCTTGTCACTGTTGTAGCATCTTATTTAAATGCCTGTGAAATCTGACTGCAGATGACTTCAAGAAAGTTATAAATAATACAACAGCACACTGAAGTGGAGTTTTGCTTAATTCTGCTGCTGTGGGCTACAAAAAAGTTATCATACCTCTTTATTGTATTGATTCCCTGTGACAGGTGACTCTGGAGCAATGTAAGCCAAGTGTCCTGCAGCAGTCACAGCACTTGCTCGCACGTAACTCTCTGGGTCCTCAAGAAGATCTTCTGTAAGTCTCGGCACCTCCGAAGAGAAGACAGTCTGCCTGAACTCGTCCTGGTCTGCAAACAAGACAGCAATCCAAAGAAGTGAGGCTTTATTCTCTCGGAGCTTGAAGATCTTTCCAATGCAAACAATCCTGTGCGTCAGACAAGGACGCCCACTGCCTGCAGGGACGGCTGCCAGTGAGCTGAGCTGCTGCAGAGACCAGGCAGCTGCTCAAGGAGCACAGATGCTCTGTGTCAGGCTCCTCATTTTGTAGCAGCTTGGTGATTTCCAGTCAAACTCTGAACAGTGAAGTTGGAGGGGAAAAAAATCTACTTGCAGTTATTCTAGGGGCAAGAAAACCCTTCTTTTGGGCAAGCATGGACTGCAAGCATGTCCCTCAAACCAGTGATGCTGCGTAAAGAACAACAACAAAAAAATCTTCTCAGGACTCTGGCTAAGCAAACTAGATGTAACTAGTAACTCAGGGCCGCTGAGAAGGGTCACTGGGGTGAACTGCTAACACAGCTGAATGCTGGATATCTTCTTTTGGACCTGGAGACAACAGTAGTAAACAACATCCTCCTCTCTTCCAGCACAGCAGAGCTACTGTGAAAGAACTGATGCAGCCTTAATGCTGCCTGCTGCAATGTTTCAACAGCGAGGAAAAATGGAAAATCAGTAATTAATGCAAAGCATGCAAAGAAAATCTGGAGCACAGCACCTCTTAAATCCGAGCCCCCAGCCTGCTTAGTGGAACCTAACAGAACCAAAATGGAAAAAAAAGGGAAAGGACTATCTGCCATTAAGGATTGACACCTGCTTAGACATATGTTGAAAAACGTCTCAACCTATCTCAGTTCACTAAAACTGCCATTGAGGAGGATACAAATCTGAGTTGAACAGGAAAGCAGGTTACTAATCCTTTGGATTATTTTGATCATAATCTAACTTTTTTCTTTATCTCTAATCTCTATGCATTGAGGATGCTGCACAGGCCTCAATGACTTTTACAGCATTAAAAGAAATAGTCCTCCAATCTGAACCATCATATCTTTACACGCACCTCTCAAGCCGTTAATCAAGATGGTGAGGAACTCAAGAGAAGAATCTCGTACTTCCCAGCAAGGACTGCACAAACGCTTCTGCAGCACCAGAAATACATCTGTCAAAGACAAGTGACAGGCTTGGATGCACATGAAAAGCAACAGGCCTTACCAGAGCAATCACTGTACAGCCTCTCCATCACTTTACCAGAGGCAAGCTTTTCTGCTGCTGCTGTGTGCATCCCCTACAGGGGATTGCTAAAGTACACTCCAAGAAATTGCAAAGAGGTGAGTGGTGAGCTGCGTGGGAACGGCAGGTAAGAGCAGATTTCGTATATGCTGCCTGCTGCTCTTTGTCCCAAATGGAATAGTTTTGTTACCTTGCAGAATCTTCGTGATTTGCCACTGGCTTTTGAAGCAGGACATTTCAGGTAAGCACACGAGCCATTTGGATGTAGCTTGAAATGATTTTTTCAGAACCTGAAACAACATAAGGCAGATTTACTTTAATACAGAAGCAAGCTTTTTTTTTTTTTTCCTTTACACTAGGTAGATTTTTTTTAAATCTCCAACTACAGAAGAATTCTCAGGAAAAACAAATATCCATCCTTACTACGGAAGCCACAAAACAATGGCCCCTATATAGTATTTCTAACAAGCTCAAGAACACAGCTTTTCTCAAGTTAGTAGCAAAAACTACTAGTTTCTCCACATTTTGATTTGTAGGGATCTTCAGAGCCAATCTGATAAAACAAACAAAAACCTCTATCACCAATAACTGGATTCTAAGTTATGTCAAGTTTAGCAAGTTGCCGTTACTCCTAGATGTGATGGCTCCCGTCTTTCGAAAGTGTCCAGCTACTAATCTGCCAAATTTAGCTCTTCCCTGCAAGCCACCCAAACCCCAAGTAAACCTCCTAAAAAAAATTGAGACAAACTCTGTTAAGAAGCAACTATAGTTAGACTGTTTCTCAGAACTATATGTAAGGACAACAAGCTTGACTGTGTCCTAACTCCTCTACTTACCATAGGATTTGTGTTTGGACTCTCAAGGTATGACAAAAGGATGTCAAATAAATTCTCTACAGGTATGTTGCACCCTGAAACACAGAAAACAGATAACTAAGGGTCCAATATTGAGAGAAAGGAACAATGCAATTGTAGTACTGAAAGATACAAGATTATAAAAATGCCTTTGGGAGAAGAAAGCAAATACAACTACTGAAAACAAGGGAGAAAGCTCCAATTTCTCAATATGACTAATTAAAACTTTTTTTTAATTACAGTATTACTTGGCCTAGCTTATCAGCAGAAATTAAGGCTAACCAACACCATAGAAGAAACTGAAAATATGAACAAATTTCAGAAATAGAAATGGTGGTCTTTGCTAAGAGACATCATTTAAGAGGTAGAATGAAAAATTCTGTAACTGTATAATGGTCAAGTATTTCCAAAATTTTTTAAAAATAAATCTCAAATATAACTCACCCTTCCGCTCTGAGAGCACAGCCATGACATCAAGAGCTGATTTCTGCACTCTGAAGCAACCAATCAAAGTTTGGCTTATCTTGCTCCCCAGAGGCGAAGCTGGAATTAGGAGGCCGTTACAGAATTGTAGTATTGCCATGACAGAACGCAGCAAGGATGTATAGGGCAAATCCACTGGCAAATGACTCTAATGGAAGAAGAAGAAAATGTTTCCAAAAAATGTCTCAAACGTGCATACAGACCAGGAGTTCTTTGTCAGGACTTGGGCAAACCTGCAATTTCTAGTGTGCCCATTTTTATTGGTCCACAAATTACCTCCCTCTTTCCCAGAGAACTATTGCAGAGATGGGAGAAGATTTCCTGACACTCCTTGGGAAATCAGTTCAATTCATTTTTCACGGGATCAGTATTTGCAAAAGCAGGGTAGAAGTATGAGTAGCAAAGCTTGTGAAGGTGGATGGAAAACCGAACACATTTCTTCTTTACAAGCCTCAGTGTTTTTGTTCTCTTATCTGCAGTCTACTGGGTTAGATTTCCTATACAGAAGCCCCCAACTTCAACCTATCTCCATGTTCTGTAAATTTCTACTGCACAAGTTACATCTGATCTTAATGCTGTGCTTCAAAGACTAGCCTCAGCCCTGGGCTTTTATTTTTGCTGAATGTTACCAGAGACAGTAGCTCCTCCAGGTGACCAAGAGTCTGACACAGGAGACTAGCACAAGACGACTTGGAGGACAGAAGACTTTCAATAGTGGCAGGATCAGTGACAGACTCATCCAACAAACCTGGACAAACAAAGGAGAGGTCAGGTTACTATTTAGTGAGTACAAAAGACAGTGATTTTGAAGTATGTAGGCTAATAAAGAGTTTCAGGTGATTAATTTGAATTGAATCCCTTCAAATGTAATTCTCATCAGTCTGCAGGATGCTGAGCTTCACTGAAACCACCGGTACTGTCATTGACTTCTTCCAGTCTTTCTTCTCAGGCCCTGTCAAGCAGAATGGTCTCTAACTTTTCTATCACCACTGTACCTGAATATTCCAGAGGCTGGGAGGCTGCTCTTAAAATGCAGTCCATTGGCTGAAGCAGAACAGTTAGTGCCTGAATCCTCACATCTTGTGGGCTTCAAAGGAGGAAACAGGAGTCAACAATAAATCAAAAATACTTCAATCCTTGCTCTAACCATGTGCCCCCAGATGTTGATCAGAGGAACATTTTTCACCTACTCTTCTAATCACACTAGCAACTGTCAGAAAATCAATGCAACTATTACCAGGATTCAAGTCTTCTTCCAAGCTTCCCTGGCTAAACCAAGAGCAGAGGAGAAATGGCTCTGAAAATGATAAGCAGTCTCAGCAAGCAGTGGAAACAGAGATGGTGGGATCTTGTGTGCAAAGCTGGTTTAAAGGTAGGCATTTTTTTTTCCTCAGCAAAACAGTATTCTTATAGCTAAAGACACTATTAGTGTCTAAAATGCATTAACCATGGGCATGGTCTCGCCAACCAGCCTCGTGTATTAATGAAGACAGCAGAAAATGGAGAGAAAACTGCTCTCAGAAACACACCAGATGCATCAGTACAGAAACATCTGCAAACTGAACAAATTAATAGCAGCAACTCCTACCATTTGTGCAACCTCAGAATTCCCACTGCCAAAGGACCTGCTTGTACAGGGGTTAAATGTTCCAGAGCAGATGTCACTAGTGCCCAAAAATTGCTTTCAGGGTCACAAAACACAGGAGACCTAGGAAGAAAAAAGTATCAATAATGTATCCTATAAATGTACACACTGGAAAATGGGTATTTCTCATCACTGGATCCAAGTACCCAAAAGACATTCACCTTGACATGTTAACCAAAAGATCCGCCAGCAGGTGCGGTGCTTGAACGGACTCTTCCATCAAAAAGGATTCTACTTGCTTGGCTACACCCAACCACAGCACTTCAGTCCAGGGAGCGTGACAACCGCCAAACAAACCGGCTAGCAGCTTTAAGGACTGCTTGATGTGAGAGATGGAGCTGGATTGCAGGGAATCTTCTATGTGCTTTATAATCATTTGGGCGCACAGGGGCCAGTCACAGACCCTTGTGCCAGGAGCTTTGTTCATTTCGCACTCCAGCGAGAAGGAGAGCGTGTGCACCAGGAGCTGCTGGGCAGCTGAAGCCACAAACAGGCTGGGGTCTCCCTGCAGAGTGAAGATCACATCTAGGGCTCCTGCGGCAAAACAGAACAAGTCACTGAAGGCAGAGGGGGTAGAGAGAGGGGAAAACTTTTTTTGTTTTGTTTTGTGATGTAAAGTCTTGTTGCAGTACCACCACACACACCCCCAGTTAAAGTAGCCTACAGATTTAAATGCATTTTTCCTTTTCATAGTTACTTTGCAGTCTCTAGTGCACCTCAGGGTCAGCCTTAACAAAAAACAAAATAACAAAGTAGAATTATTTTCAGCCCTCAGGTGGTAACTCAAGAACAGAAGAGGCCTTGGACATAGGGTTAGTAATTTTGGGAGAGTTGACAGCACCCTTGCAGTATGTTTATGGGAGGTGCTTTTACTATCTGCAGACATGACTGGTAAGAAAAAAAGGGAACTGCAGCAATAACACTATTTGTCCACCACATAGCTGGGAGCATAGGTGTTCCATAGCTTAATACCAATTCAGTGTTTTAGACCCTTTCATGCATGGAATCTAAGTCTGGTGTCAGGAGCAGGGAAGCTTACAAACCTGCAAAAGGACAGTGCAATTGTAAACGTGAGAATTAACAGAGAAAAGTGAACTTCTAACTTTTCTGGGGTAAAAAATCACACTGAAATATGTGTTCTGGCAAGAATTATAAATAAGAATACAACAGTCTTCCAACAAGCTCTTTTTATCCCTCTTATAAAGATAGTCTTATATAAAGAATATCTATTCTTACACAAGAATATATTATTATTATATGTCAATATATTAACATATTATATTATATTCTTACATAAGAATATACTACATATTCTTATATATTCTTATATAAAGGATATCTAAAGATATCCTTGTAAAGATACTCTTTTGTAAACGTATTCCTTCTCCTCCTCTGATAGAACCACCACTTTTAGTGCTGGAGAAAGTGAAATATACAGCCCTCTTAGCAAAGAAGTCCACTTCTGGTAGCACTTTTTTTCCATGCATGGCTTATTTTCCCCTTAAGAAAAGGAAAACAACTACACGGTCCTGCAGTCTCCAGGCCATCCATCCCACTGGGCGCCCCAGCAGCAGCCTGGCAGGCAGGGCCCCCAGGGCGCTGCGGTTTGGGGTACTCACCGGCGCGGGCGAGCAGGCGCAGGGCGGGCTCGTGCAGGGCCATGCTGCGCACGCCGTCCACCCAGGCGCTGCGCACGGACGCGTCGGCCCACGCCGCGCCGCTCTGAGGCCCGTCCTCGCCGAAGAGCCTTGCCAGCAGCTTCCCCTGCTGAAGGCGGAATAGGAGGAGCACGCGGTGAGCCCAGCGCCTCGACAGAGCGGAGGAACTACTCACGCCAAGCAGATAGTACTGAAAACGGTACTATCTGCTTGATTAGTAGCTTGATAGTGCCAAGAACGGTACTATCTGCTTGGCACGAACGGTACCATGAGGTGTTTCTCATGCTAAAAGGGGGTACTAAGAGCCCCGTGCGACTCACCTGCAGGTGCTGGAAGGTGCTTTCCGAAGCGGCGAGCATCCCTGCGAGCCGCAGGGCGAAGGCCAGGACGCTGGGGCTGGGCTCCGGCAGCGCCAGCACCGAGGCGAGCAGCTCCGCGAGGCACGGGTTGTCCTGCAGCAGCTTCAGGCCAGGCTCTGCGCAGCGGCGGGCTGTACGGAAGATGGCGGCGCCCGGCAGCGCAGTCGGGGCCGGGGTCGCCGTTGTCGGCGCCGCCTCCCGCGGACGAACGGCCTCGCCCGGCTCCGCGGGGACTCCCGCTCGGGCGGGGAGTCTCCTCGCTGCGGCCCGGGGGCGCGTTTCGGTGTTGGCTCTGTGGTTGGGCCCAGTGATCCCGAGGGTCCTTCCCAGCCGTAACGGTTCCGTGGTCCCTTTACGCGTGCAGTAAGGACCGCATCCTGCCGTGTGCGTCCCTCAGGGAAGAGAGCGGGAACACCGATGTGGGGATTCCCTTGTACTTATTTTTCCACATTAACTCTTAAGAATCTGAGCTACCCGAGCTGGAAACCAGACGCTATTGTATTTACTAGACTGCCCTGAAGAGCTGTAATTGCCAAGTTAAACTGTTTTGATTACTTGATTGGCCAGGAAATAAGCAATCTTACAAGAATCCTGATTGTTGCAGCCTTGTCCAGGCAGTGGCGATGTTGCTGCTGTTCTCTCGGGTGAGATTCTGACCCTGGCGAGTTCGTGAAAGTTGTGTGAGAGACGTGGCCAAAAGAGCAAGGAATTCCCATGGCAGCCTGTACAGCGCTGGGCACAGAGCATCAGCGCTACCTGGGCGCTACCTGGTGGAAAAAGGTGCTTTCTCCCAAGCAAACTGGTGAAACTAGTAACAAGTCAAACAAGTCCAAGGGTTTGTGCAGAGTAGACTAGAAACGGACTGACCATGAGACTTGTTATCTCATTGTAGAGAAAAAAGCACAAAAACAAAAAGCCTGCAGCTCAGCAGAGCAAAGCACATGATGAGGAACGGATGCCAACTCTGCAGTGAACCTTTACTAGGTCTAAAATTTAGCCCTTGGGAAGCTACATTGAGGCAGCGTGGCAGGGCTCAAAGCCAGCCCCTAGGTGTGTAATTTGGGCACGAGGCAGCTCCGTTCAGTCACGTAGTTGAGCTGTGCCCACTTTGCTACATGTTTTTCTCCAAAGAGAAACACAAGCTTAAAGGTGGGGGCAACTACAGCTAAATAAAACCAAGTGCTGTTGGCATGTTCCTGCTGGCATTAACTGCTGGACTGACTTCCCTCATATCTCCACTGTGATCTGTATAAAGTCTTGTAGGTCGAAGAAGGATTTTTAAGTGTCACAGAACATGTAAACTGCGCTGTTTTGTCTGAATGTGGCATTCTGTAGTCTGCTGTTTATGACTGTGTTCCTGCATTTTGTCTCTTGTGCTGTGAATAAACCATATCTGGTCTGTATGTAATAAATGGTTAAAGTGCCAGTGTGTTTTGCTGCTGTGAGTGAAACTTCCTCGTAGTCTGTGGCAACAGCGGGGTTGCCAGAAGGATAGGCAGCTCAGATATTCACCTCTTGTCAATCTGCTGGCCGAAGAGATGTGTGCTGCTCAGAGTCAGACCAGAAAGGGCTGGTCCTGCAGGGTGTGAGTGCTTGAGGACCGTACAATCCACAGGTCTCCTAAATAACATGCGGAAAGGATAACCCATTCAGCTCCTGTGTAACAACACCTTCTTTATGAAAAACTCTCCAGAGCAGATACTAAGGCCCCTCTCCAAGAATTAACACATCAGTGGCAGCGTTCAGAGCAGCTGTCCTGTCAGTTACAGGGCTGTACCTGACAGTCTAAGAGTCCTAGCACTCATTACTCCTGCCTCTAACAGCCTGGGTTCTTTGTGCTTTTGTTCCTTTTAGTCCCAGGAGTAGAACTGGAGAATTTAATGAACTCAGGGAATGCATGTAGCAATAATAAATAAGAGGCAACAAAATAGCAAAGTAGTTGAAAACTGTACAAGGCTATAAATATTGTCTGTGCCAATTACCAGCTGTTAGTCATTAAAATAAATTACATCAAGTAGGTTCCTTTACAATTACTTTCCTAAATGATTTTAATGTCTTGACAAACTGTGCCTGTTTGCTCATTAGCTGCATTGCCAGCACATCTCTAGGGTACTGAGGTAGAATTGCAACTAGCAGCACAATTCAGCATCAGTAAAATGCCATTTGGTGCAGGGACTCTGCAAACAGGGTGCTTAGTTCACATGCCTTTCAACACACTGCTCTGCCAGCGCTGCTCTGAATGCACCCGCTCATCAGCCACCACCCCCTCCGCAGCCCTGTGCAAAGCAACCACTGGAAGAGATAACAGAACTGTCCAAAGTTTATTGTAAAAAAAGCAAATGTGACTCTTTGGGAAGCAAGGGGAATCTCTAACATAGTTGGAGCTGTAAATCTCTTGGCAGGGCCCTGGGGCAGAAGTCCTGGCTGCCAGGGACTGCAGGGCTGCTGCACTAGCCAAAGAAAATGGGCCTGGTGAAAACTGGCACCAGAGGACAGTCAGTTCCCAGCCCTGCCTCTCCTCAGGAGCTGTCCCTTGGTTTGTGGGCAGTACACTCGCATAGGAAAGGCTCTGTATCCTCTTTCACCTCTCCCGGCATGTGAATGAGTTTGGGTCCAGGATTTTTAAGTTGATTTTCCTCAGGAGACTTCTCCAGCGTTTTTGGTTTGGAGGGAAGGCACGGCAGGGGCCGCGCTGTCACTTTTCACATGAGCTGCTGGAGGTAATCATTAACGTCTTCTTTCAGATAACCAGTTAAACATTATTAAAATCCCAGGATTTTAACACAGAAGCTCAACATTCTAGTGAGAATGTGACCTGCAGTATGTTTGGGGTACAGAATCCAGCTACATTCTTGAAATTTGTGGTTTTCCAGAAATGTTCATGAAAGGGAATCTCTACAATCAAACAAGAACGATCTCCCATGATCTCACAGCCCGCACTGTGCAGGACAGAGGTCTAAACAGCCCCATTAATTTATTCTCAGCCCAAAGCCTGGAATCCTTTCCCACCTCCCTCTTCCCCTTCTGCTCTCCTAGTTTGCACAACGCTGCTGTTTCATTAGACCGTCAGTCACGTTAGAACAGTCAGATTGATTGTACTGAGTGAGGACAGAGCCTACGCAGCCTGGCCCAAGAGGCCTATGGAAAAACAGAGCAGACCTAGACAAGTCACCTCCCCACTCCAAACACGCAGAGCCCGGGGATTCTTCAAGTCGGAGGCATCTGTTTGTGCGTTTAACAACATTTAGTGGATTTTCCTTTCATGAATTCCCTAAATCGCTCTGCAGCCAGGTGAAGAGGCAGTCCTCACACACCCCACAGTGCTCCCACTGCAGCCTTCCACCAAGAGGGAGGAAGGACTGGAGTTCTTCCCATCCTTCATTCCATCTTGGAAACAGTTTGCTTCTTTTTAACCCATGGAGGAGCCTCCCCCCCTCTCCTTATAGCAGCTTAACTCCAAAATTTGGTGAGAAACCACCTCCTTTGGTGAGGAGCCTTGCGGAAATACACATAGATGCTGCTGATCAGCAGTGATCAGAGCCCCTCTCCTAGCAGTTAGCAGCACAGTTCCTTCAGTAAATTGCCTTGAGCAACTTGGGATTTTAGAATGCTACAGAAAACAGAACAGTAATACTAAGTACTTACTACAGCGGACAAGAAAAAGGAGTAGCTACTATTGCAAGGAGCTGAACTGCAGAGTTAAAAGCACAGAACAGCTCCCAAGACCCCTCCACCCACATCCAAAACAGAACTCCCCAACAGAACATGATGCTGCAGCAGAATCCACAGCCAGCCCAGCAGGCTGAAATGAAATGGATGGAAATGCATCGTGCGCGAGCGAGGAAGACCTGCTTCCCTCAGGCTGCTGTTATCACTCCGAGATCCGGCGCTCAGCTGTAGATCCAGTGCTCAGCCGCATCCTCCCAGCAAATCAGCTCCTCCGGGCGGAACCAGAGCGCGATCTCGTGCCGGGCGCTCTCAACCGAGTCGCTGCCGTGGATCAAGTTTCTGCAGGAAGAGGAAAGGGATCAGTCTGCGCTAAGCAGAGAAAAGGGGGGAAGGGATCTGCAGCTGGGAAAATTTCATGCTTAAGTAGTTCAAGCCTTCCCTTTGGATTTTACCCTCTTCCCTCTGTCAAAGAGGATGCTGTGAAGTAGCTTTGGACACCAGACACGTAGGAACAGAAGCCTGACCCCAGAAGGGGTTTGGATAAAAGCTCTGCCTACCACCAGCCAGGCTCAGCTACAGCCACCAGAGGTCCCTGGTGAAACCCCAGTGCTCGTGGGTCCGCTCTGCACAAGTCCTGCTTGGTTTTACATGCCGCGGATTCTGCAGAGCTCCGCAAGGGCAGCTCTCCCAGGGCCCTGCTCCTCTGGACAGGACCCTCTCCTCCCTTCCTCCTCACAGCCTGAGAGAACCCGATTCCCTGGGGCACAAGTCAAGCAAAAACCTCCTACCAGACAGAAAGAAATTGCAGATTAGACAGAAAAGGCCTCAGAAAGCAAGGAAGGCTCAAACCTAGGCTCATTCCAAGCTCAGGAGGCAGAGCAAACTGCAGGAACGTCCCCGTCAGGATTCGCCTGGGCCAGCCTTGCGCTGCAAAGCGTGGCCGGGCGCTCGCTGAGGCGCTCGGGAACACAAAGCCAAGGCTCTCACTTGGTGACGTCGGTGCAGAAGTCTCCTCGGATGGTGCCGGGTCTGGAGTCGGCCGGGTTAGTCTCCCCGATCATTGTGCGGACAGTCTTGACCACGTCCAGGCCCTGCCAGACCTACACGAGAGCAAACCTGGAGCCCGGGCCGTATCCTCCACGTCCCCGGTGTGACCCACCCCAGGGGCAGGCAGGGCAGAACGGCTCCAAAAAGCCACCAAAAAGCGGCAGTTCTGAAAACCAAACCCAACCGGGGGCGGACGTAGCTCATGCAGCGAGCCGCCCCCTCGGCCGGCCCCGCCGAGGAGCCCCCGCGCTGCCCGCGGCGCCGGGGCGAGCGGCGCGCTCTTACGTGCACGAGCGGCGGGTTGAAGTCCAGGTTGTAGACGCGGCCGCTGGCCGGGTGCACCCAGCGGGCGCTCAGCCGGTCCTTGAGCGTCTCGAAGGGCACGTGCAGGCTGATCACCAGGTCGGGCTCGCAGACGCGGTCCAGCGCCTCCGCCTGCCCCAGCGTCCGCGGGAAACCTGCGGGCACACGGGGACGGGCGCCGTGAGCCGTGGGGACGGGCGCTTTCCCACCCACAAAGATACGGCAGCCCCTCACGACAGCCCGGCCTTGCTGGGCTCTGCCTGCAAGGCCCAGCTCTGCGCCCAAGGAGTCAGCTGGACAGCGGCCAGGCCGGTCCCGTTCCCTGCATTTCCCTGCTCGGGAGGCAGCGCTGAGCTCAGTGCGGCGGGCACCTCCAGAGCACGAGCTGGAGGATCCTCGCTGGTAATGAGCCCCTCGTTAGGAGGGGGAACACGCTTCACGGCATCTCTGATAGTGTTTGCGACCAGGCTCCCAAGGGAATTGGGTAGTGTGGTCATAACAAGGGATTTTTAATGACGGGGAGAGGACAGGCTGCTGCCGGTGCTGACCCAGCTGTCTGCTCTGCCAACTCGTGCCCAGGGCTGGTTTTACGGGCTGCGCTTAGCAGTTTGGTCACGCACGGATGAGGGTGGCAGAGGTTTTTCTCAACCCGGCTCCAGGCTCTGCTCGCTCGCTCCATGGGCTGCCCTATGCCCTCCCCACCAGCGCAGCAGCCTTGGACTTTCACCCCAGATCCACCCCAAAGCAGCAGCGGGACCTGCAACCTCCCTCTCGCTCCATTTACTGCGAAAAGCGCCAGGAATCCCGTCTCCTGCCGCGTTTTCCCGGAGCGCCGGGAAAGGCACCGCTGCAGAGGTTCCGGAGCGCCGGGATTCTCCCGGAGCAGGGACGGGCGCATCCGTGCACGTACCGTCCAGCAGCCAGGGCTGGCCCTGCCGCCGCTCCAGCTCCGCCGTCATGATGCGCGTGATGATGTGGTCGGGCACCAGCAGCCCCCGCTCCACGTACTGCTTTGCCAAGGCGCCGACTTCTGCTCGGGACAGAAAGGAGACACTTCTATTACAAATATACACGTATAAATATATTTACATGTATATATCCATGTTCCCGATGAAGTCCTGCCCGCGCTGCCCCTCCGTGGCACATCCCGCCCCTGCGGAGCGGAGCCCCAGGGCAAGGCGGCGCCCGGAGCAGGGCGCTTTGAGCCCGAGGAATTTCCTGCCGGGCTCTTTGCAGCCACCCTTGCAGCTCCTGCAGTGTCCCCAGACCCCACGGATCCCTCTGGATCAGCAGCGCGTGGGCGGCCCGTTGCCAGGCAGGGGCCACCTGGATTTTCCTGGTTTTGGGAGCCTGCGGGCGGCCGGTCTCATCGCACAGCAGAGCCCCTTGTCCCTCGTGTTTATGAACGGAAGTCTGGGCGGTTTTTCCAGCACGTGGCAGCGGCAGCTCTGGAAAGGGCCGCTCAGCGGCACCGCCTGCCCAGCCTTGTTTTAATGCACGTCCCTGCCGCGCAGCTGCCCCGGTGTCACCCGTGTCCCCGGACGGAGGGCACGGAGCGCCCTAGGGGGCTGCACGGCCCCTCGGGGCCGCACGTTGGCAGCTGCCCCCGTGTCCCCAGCCCCGATGGCACGGCCAGCGCTAGCGTCCCCGTCCCCAGTGACACGGCTGTTCCTGGTAGCCCAGTCCAACGGCTCAGCCATGCCCAGTGTTCCCAGCAAAACCGCCCTGGTGCCCACAGCACGGCCATCCCCGGCGTCCCCGTCCCGTGTCCCGTCCAGCCCGGGTGCCGCCGCCCCGGGTCCCGCCCGTCCCCCGCGCTCACCGCCGCCGTGCCGCAGGAAGCGGCCGCTGGAGAGGCGCGGGAGGCCGAAGCCGCGCGCGATGCGCTCGCACACGGTGCCCTTGCCGGAGCCGGGGGGGCCCAGCACGACGGCCCGCAGCGCCATGACCACCGCCGCCGCC
>JAWLRI010000191.1:2715197-2742324 GCA_034781795.1 Crypturellus tataupa | reverse complement strand
CCAAAAAAAAAAAAAAAAAAAAAAAAAACAAAACAAAAAAAAAAAAAAAAACAAAGCAAGCCTTTTAAGCCCTTAAAATAGTCAGTTCTACATTACCTGCCATTCAGCAATAGCTGTGAGTGATGCAGTTGTGATTTGTATCACTTTCTTTTTTCCTCCCATAAGTTTTCTTTCCTCCCATATGTGTTGTTGCTATGTGCAACTTTCTGCGTAGTCATCTGTAATACCTGGACAGAATTATTTATTTTGATGGATTAATTTCTCTTTAATTCCCAAGAGGTAGATTAGACGTAGTTTTTCAACTAAATTGTATTCTAGTTGTAGAATATTTTGTCTTTAACCTTGTAATTGCTCTAGTGAATGAGATCTAAGCTTCCTTCGTAACCTGTTCTGTGATTGTCATGTATGTGATGCTATGTCCAAAGGAAAGTTCATTAGTTGGTTTAGACCTTTTTTATAGAGGGTTTAAAAACTTTCTCAAAGCAATAAAGAGCAAGTATTTCATCTCGCCAGGAATGTGTTTTGTGAACAGACCTTACAACTTTGAACATCTGGCAGCTGAGTTTTCTTCCTCCTTTTATTAGAAAATTAAAAGGGCAAAATCATAGTAATATATTCAAAGCAGTTTTAACACTTTGCAGGCTTTGCCTTTTCTGGTGCCTGTCATTCCCACCACATCAATGCTAGCTGTATTCTCCAAATCTGTTTCAAATCTCTCATTGATTGAAACATATCTTAAATAAATAAAGAAATTCCTCTGTGGGTTTCTTTCACGGAAATTGTTTCTTTTACATTTGAGAGCATTCACAGTTATCTGAAAATATGTTTCTTTGGATTTGAAAATCATTCCTTTGTGTATATTTTTTTTTCTGTCGCAATCTCAGTCTGCTCGTTAAGTGAAAGAGAGCAATTCAGAGCACCTAAGTAAATTTCCAGTCCTGGACAGGATTTTGGAAGAGTCTCTTCATTGTTTGTAGAGAAGCATTGTTTGATTTGTGGCAGATAGATCACTGATGAATGATTATATAGTTGGTTAACAAAACAATTAGAAAAACAAAAATCATTCTTCTAAGCATTCTTATATATAGGAAAGCAAATAGAGCAGGAGAGGGAGTTAATAAATTGCTCTTCTTAATTTGACGTAAATTAGAACAATTGTGAAGGTGTTGAACAAGATGGTCTTTGAATGGTTTTCCCTAGGAGGACAGGTAATTCCTCAAATCAAGTGTTAAGAAATGCAATGAGGGAGGGAGATGAGGCAGTTAACTTAGCCAGCTGACTTGAATAGTGGGGCTACTTCATTCTTTCTGGTATTTCTTCTTTGTTCTCTCTTTTTAAGTTAACTTTCTGTTCTTGGCCCCCTTTTCAAGTTCAGAGGGCAGAGATACCCAAAAACGACTAAAAGCCCTGAATGCTGCTGTCCTGAGGTTATCCAGGAACATCAAGGAATTGCAGGATGAGAATCGGAGTCTGAAAGAAGATCTAGACCAAGTACTGAGCAGTTATCCTACTTCCAATAAAACAAAAAGTATGTGCTGAAAAGTTGGTGAACATGGGGCAGGGATTTTAATGCATTTCAAAGATGTGTTTCAAAAAGGATGGGCAGGATGATGCAGTAGCAGAAATAAGGGAATTGGGATAAACATTAAGACTGAAAGAGAGTTAAGGTTGGAATGAGGAATTTCTTATAAGAGTAGATCTCTTATCTCTGACTTGTGGGGAGGCTGTTCTTATTAGCCCTCCCTTCGTTTATACTTGAGGATTTAAGATTTCATTGCAAAATTCTTTTCAGCTGTCAAAAAAAGATCAATGTAGTTGGTTTGTACTGAATTCTGAAATACTCTGTATAGGAAGATCATTTTTATTTTTTTCATTGCTGTATCCTACAGCTGTGTTTCAGTTAGGTGGTCTGGGTGTATGGACAGAAGTTTCAGAAAACCAAGAAAAATGTTAACTTAGGTGATTTAGTTTTACGTTTAAACCTTTGTTACCATGTTTAGATTATGGTGAGTGGAGCAAACAGAGGCTTGTGAGAAGAATTTCAGAACTGGAAAAAGTAAGTGATTAAAATCATGTGGCCATGTTACCCTTCTTAAAACAGAAAATACAGACCACTGACTTGTGCTCATGGCATGACATCCTTGCATGTGTTAGGTTTAGGCATTCTGGCTTTTACATGTAAGCTGTTACCTGTGCCCTGCTTGCTACCCTTTTTCCCCTTACACTTGTTACCTACAGATGCGAGGTTTAGGAATAGCTTCCATTTAATCTTGTTTTCCCTTAGCCCAAATGAAATTGTTTTAAGCTATATTCAAATTTGCTCTTCTCGTCTTCTCCACTTTGTTTTTCTGTGTAAATTTCTCCTTTTTAGAAAGTAGATGCCATGGAGAACACGAGGTTATCATCAGCAGATAGTGAGACATTACAGTTACTTGCTGTGTCATCTTCACCTTCTGTAGACCTGGGTCATTCACCTTCTCAACAGCTGAGCCATGGTGATGAATGTCAACATCTTCGAGGACTAGTGAAGAAGCTGAACAGTGATAGAAGAGCACTTCAAAATCTCCTACTCAGTAAAGAGTAAGTGAAGGTTTTGTTGGAGATGATGCCCTTTCCTAGGGATGAAATATTTCTATTGCTGATTAAAACTTTTTAAT
Organism: Crypturellus tataupa; assembly: GCA_034781795.1. Taxonomy (NCBI): domain Eukaryota; kingdom Metazoa; phylum Chordata; class Aves; order Tinamiformes; family Tinamidae; genus Crypturellus; species Crypturellus tataupa. The sequence continues at coordinate 2,739,667 of JAWLRI010000191.1, read as the reverse complement.
AAGTTCTTCATATTTTCAGCAAAAAGATGAAGCTTGAGGGTCTGTTCACTTTTTTCTTTCAAAAGCTTTTATTAGTAAGTCTTGTAAAGACTTATTAGTCAAATCAGTTTTGTAAATATATGATATAGAAATATATGCAAGTGATAGGATGGGAATTGAGAATTTCCTTGTGTTTTTAAAATGCATCTCCAAAGCATGCAACAAACACAATGCTTTTGTTTGTTTGTTTTGCCAACCACACTTGAAACCATTGTAGGCAGCACTTCTTCAGGTATTTTGCTGTAAATCTTTGGTCTTGCTTTTTCCACATTGGCTTTGTCCTAATCTGCCGCTTTCTCAACTGAAGTTTGCCTTTTGCCACCTGATGTACTCTGTCTTCTGTTCTCTTCAGTAAGCAATTTATTTGAAGTTTATGTTGCTTAGTCTAGTTCTGTGTGTTAGTGCCCAGAGTCAGGCAGGTTAATCTGGCAGTGAGCAGAGATGTGCACACAACTCTATGTGGTTAATAAGATGGTCAACCTTCTGTGCTAGTTCACCTCTGAACAAAAATGCATAGCAAGAGCTTGCAAAAAGCAAGCACACCTTGTTTCTGGAGAAGATGAGTTTCCTTTTTTTGTTTATTTGTTTAAAAGACAAAAATTCAACATTTCAAATTTAAGCAGCCCATTTTATTTTGAAGTTTAAATAAAAAATAACTACTCTTGTTTGAAATGTGAGTGCCATAAGTATTGCTTAGATCTCCTTATTTCTGTATAGATCAGAGATCAAGCAGTTACTACAGGATAAGGCTGAAGCAACTCTGGAGCTGCAGAAGATGCAGGATGAGAAGAAAGAAAAGAATAAGGAAGAGCAGACACTAAGGTATTGTCCTCTGTATAGTAGTGTTTTTTGTTTTATTTTTGAAATCAAAAATAAAAAATACTTGTTAAAGTACAATTCTCTTCTGGAAGGGGCTCAAAATCTGTAGGAGGTCATCTGAACTGTGGACTGCTGAAGTTATTTTGCTTAAATAATAATGACAGTGATGAAATAAGTTACTAAGAAGCCCAGAAAGAGTGTTTAGAAGAATTGGATGAAAAGTAGAAAAACAAAAGGATTAGATTATATTAAAGATAAGTAAATCAAGATATTAAAAAAAAAAAAAAAATGGACTCAGACTTTTTTTTACCACTTTCAGAATTATTATTATTTTTAATCTTATTTTAGCCCTTGCTTTTAGGCACCTGTCCATATGTCATTCCATTCACTATGGGTGTTCTGTATGCAATTGTGGGGAAAAAAAAGGAAAAAAAAAAAAAGATTTCATTATTTCTTATTAAGTCAGAATTTTGCTACAGTTTTATAGTTGTCAGTCATCAGTTCAGACAGAGATGGATTATTAATAGTATCAAGTATAGCATTATAACCTTGGGCCTTTTTTTTTTTTAATTTTAGCATAAGGTTGTCCTGTCACATCTTGAAATTTGATGTCCCATGTCTGTTACCGTGATACATATATCACTGAGTATCCTGAGCAGAGTTTTCTACTTTGTCCTCAAAATAAAACAACAATAGAAAAAGAAAACAATACTCTGACCTTCTGACTGTGTCTTCAATGTATGCAAAACAGTAACAACAGCAGTTTCTAACTCTGTGTATCTTTGCCTCATCTCTTGGCCGTAGAGAGGAAATCCAGAACCCTACACAAGTGGGGCAATCGGAGCCAAAATTCAAGGAAGATGAGAGACAAGAGGCAGATGATAACACGGAAAAGCTTAGTAAGGTACAGACTTAACTATTCTTTTTCCCCTCCTAGCTTCTAGCTAAAATCTTGCAAATTGAGCTGATGAAGTCTGTATAGCTGCTAGATGCTGCTAGATAGGTCTTTTTTATCCTCTTTGAATTTAAATTTTTATAGAGTTGAGCTATTCACGGCATCCGTCTAGATTTTCTGTTATCTAATAAATATAATTGAGTTTATAGGGCAGCCATTCTTCCTGTGCAGGCTTACGTGGGGCCTCACTAATCCAACTGCTTATTTTTATGAAATTTGAGGAAATTTGATATTGCAACCTTCTATCCCTCTGCCAAATATAGTCATAACTGGCCAACAGAGATGAACTAGGATTGACAGACGTTTTTATTTAGATGCAGTGTTGTCTGGCTACTCTCTTTTCATTAGAAACTAGATGAAAAGTGTTACTTGGAATTTGACCACTTTGTACTTAAAAATAAATAGACCCTGAAATTATGCATAAACTGAAATGCGAATAAAAATGTCCACTAGTTTAAGAGGTAGCTGTTTCTTGATATACTGTGCAGTTTTATGAGAATTAGTTTTAGGTTTTGTGTTATGGGCTGATAGATGCTAGATGATGTTTTGAATACCAAATAACTCGAGTTTCAAAAAACAGCCAATAAACAGCCCATTTTTTCCTCAGCAGACTATATATATTCTTGGCCAGTAACCATCCATTTATTGAAATGCTCCCATTATTTGTAATTATCACTAAGTTCCCACCGATTTTTCATTTTAATAGTAGGCTGTCATTTTTAATATAGTGTGATCCATTTGCTAAACTTCAGCCTGTAACTCAGCGTTTTAAAGGTTATAAATAAATCCCTTTCACAGAATCAAGAGTCTTTTTCAGACTGTTTAAAATCTCTTGTTCCCCGACTAAGAATTTTATACCAACACATAAAATTACTCTTTTAAAGATGCAGTTTTAACTTGTATTTGGCAAGTGAAATGAATCAATTAGCTTTTTTGACTATAAACAAACAGATTTCTGTGAGCATTTTGGCTTTATCAAATACTGACATTATGTATTAAAAATTTCAAATCGCACTAAACCTTCATGTATTATAATAGTGACTTATTATAATACTGACCTTTTTTTAACATGTAATAGTATGGTGAGTAATTTGGCAAAAGGTTTTATGCATTCATGCAGTGCTGTGATAGGTCTGTGTGAACTGCAGTGGTGCGAATGGAGGTCTCTAGCAATCATAAATACATTTTGTAAGCCCAAGTTAAGACAACCTACAAACAATTAATTTTGAGGACACAGCTAAACATGTCTAACAATTGCCAGTTTGGTCTTTTTGCTGTAGCTTCTGTTAAAGTGCACAGTTGGACTCTCTTGTTCGGGCATTTTTGCCTGGTTACAGATTAAGAGCTACTTTGGGTTGTTTTCCTAGTGAAGTCTTTCTGCAGCTCCTTTGTGATTCAGAAGCTGACTAATGTTTTAAGATTATCACTTGAGATATTTTTATAGGAAGTAGTTCAGACTGATGTGAATTCAGCCTTAAACTTTAGATGACTGTGTATTTTGGATATCATTATTAGGAATCGAAAAGAACAGATGGGTAGAGGTGGAGGGTGCACCATCATCTCAGGAGAAATAAAAAGAAGAAAATCTTGTTTTGTGTTTGGTTGCTTTCTCTTTTCTTCTTCCAGTTAACTAGTTTGTTCAAGATGGAAGAATTATGCCAATTTATACAAAGCTCTTGGTCTCCTTATTGTCACATCTTGGCCAACTCATGAGTGAGCTAAGTGGTTGATTTGGGGCCACAGCTGCCAGGATGAGATGCAAGAAAACACCTAGGTTAATTAGTACTAATCTTTGGTGGAAAAGGATTGCAAAACCAGGTATCCTGATGCTAGATGTCAGTATGTCAGTAAAATACAAACTGTATCTCATCCATAAAACAAGTAGGGTTCACTTTGGGAGCTTCTACTGCTCTAGAAAAATAGAAGTTTGCATAAATGAAAACCTGTCCAGTTCCCATGCTCTGTTAATAACTAACACGGGAGCAGGTACATATTTTTATTGTAGGAGTCACCTAGATGATGAGTGGGAACACAGCAGTATTCAGAATTAAAATTTTCTTCCTTAACTTCCTTCCACCTTCTGGGTGAGATGAGCATTTAGCATCTTTCTGATACTGATTTCTCTGAGTCAGTCACAGCCTGTCTACCTCATGTAATTCAAACTTATGTCTTTGGTGTACTAAGTTAAGGATTCTCTTTCTCAGTCTTCACTGCTCTGCATGCTTAAAAGCAGAGATCACAGGAGGGAGCAAGCAGCCCAACTCATCCAGAGATGGTGGAAGATGTACCAAAAAAAGGTGAGATTCTCCTGTCGAAAGGAGATAGGAAAATCTCCTCCATCTTGATGCCATTTCAGAATCTAGGAGGCACCTTCCTATCTCCTTTAACTTTCCATTTGAGGATAAAGATGACTAACACATAGCTAAAGCTAGCTAGTGTAACTTACTAACTTTTAATTTCAGTTTGTTATTAAAGAAAGTGATAATCAGACATTGACCACTTTCTATGGTGATTGCTTTTAAAATCAAATGCAGGATTTTAGTTTTCAAATCATGTTCTAATTTGAGGGAGATATGGTTTAGTTAACACCTTTACATTTGGTTGGTTTCTCATGTAACCATACATACATATATAACATACAAAAATATCCAGTCACCACAGTGCTAACTTCCATGCAGAAAGAGATGTACAGTGTGACCTGGAGCCCTAGCAGAGGGGAGAAAATGGGTATTTGGTACCTACAGACCTCTTATAAGTTACCAGGAGAGCATTTCAGAACTCAAACATTGTTTTATTTTTTTCTTGTAGCAGGCTTTTAAACAACAATGAAATTTGTTAGAAAATAGAATATAATAAAACGCTTGAAATAAGGATTAAATTTTTCTGAAAGGTCATATAAAGTTTGAGACAAGTTTAAGATCAGAAATTTGCGATTATTTGTAATGCACCTTGCTTCTTCCAGGTCAGATAATGCTATACATAAGCCTGTGTCTACAATGACTGACTTTGGTAACTAAGTAGTTGAAAAGTTCTTTTCTTTGCTGCTTTAACCTTTGCACAAATCCACAGCTATACAGGAAGTTTTGTGGTCTGAGGTATAGTCAAACAGGACCAAATGACGTAGCACAAAGCATTACCATTAAGTATTGTTCTCTTAGCGAACAACAATGTGTTTTTCCCACGTATAGGACATAAGACATGAGGAAAGGGCATGTTAGTGCTTCTTACCAAGCTGAAGAGGAAACAATTATCCACAGAGCTAATTTATCTAGTTTGCAATTTGAGTTTTCAGGGGGAAGATAAGACAGGTGTTCTGTTTTGTGTGTCATTTAATTGATCTTTTATGATTTGTAAGAAAAAAAGAAAACATTTTGGGAAATCCTTATTACATAAAAGGTTTATATATCTGACACTAACTCAGACATTTCCCATTTCAGAAACAAGAAATTGCTCTGGATGAGGTGAGTGTGTCTATGACACCCAACTGAATAGTAAATCAGATTTAATTTATTTCAAAGCATAAACAAATAGCTTTTTGGTTTTATTATGAACTGTTGCACCAAGAGCGTGTTAGCTGTTCAAACTGGTTCACAATCTACCTTATGAGATTCCTTTTTTGTCTGACAGTTTTACTAAATGTTCACCTTGTGGTTTCAACTCTTGCGTGCTTGGTTCCTTCTGAAGAATGATTAATTCTGAAAAAGTGCAAGAAAATTTGATACAAAGAGACAAGAAGGTGTTTCTGTGTTAGATTCTAATAATGCTTTCAGTTTCTCAGTGATGCATTTTTCCTTCAAAAAGATTTAAAGTAGGAATTTGGAGTCTCCACTAAGGTGAAACATCTTTGAGTGTTTTGGAGAAACTGAATTTTAATTTGACAAACTAATCAGCTTTTGATAAATACTTCGCATTAAGTTTTTGATTTAGCCGTTTTTCAAATAGCACAACATAGTATCTTACAATTATTTCCTCTACAACATTAAAAATTTTTCTTTAATAAATTGGAAAGAATTCTAACAAGACCCAAATGTGCTCTATCTAGATGCTTTTTGTCAATTAGAAACAATTAAAATCTCTCAGCAGAGAAAAGACTTCTGTTCAGCACAACGTCTCCCAGACTAACCTTGATTTCTGATCACAACACAGCATCACGAAACCTGGTGGGCAGCCAGAATCCAAGATGGAAATAGGTGCACAGTTTTATATCTGTGAAATACAGGCTCTTGCTGGCTGCTAATATTTAATGTCATTTGTCAGGATCAATCATGTCCAGCTCTAAAACATGGGTTTTAGGGGTATTTTTTATCCATCACAGGCTGGAGATCATCTGTATTGTGGCAGAATATTTGTGAAGCAGTAGCTGAGCAAGGAAAAGAATTATTTTTTTCCTCTGCATAATACCTTTTCCCTCTGCACTCTGCTATTAATTTGTAACTGCCATCTTTCAGGGGAGCTAACATCTATTTCTTTCTTTCCGCGCTAGACGATTGTTGTGCTTCAGGCAACTTTCAGAGGACATTTAGCTCGGCTGAAACTGTTACTGAGTAACAGGATGCATGATGCAAAATCTCAAAACATGCATAACCTTGGAAACAAGGTAATTGTTGCAGCAAATGTGTATCCAGATATAATCTGTATCAGTGTTTTCCAATTACTTTTACTTTTTCATGTAAAGTCCTATATTTTCAGGCCTAATTTTTTTGATCAAACAGTGGGTTTGTTTCAATGTACTGGTTGCAGTGCCATTGTAATAGTTGCTGTAAATCATTTGCCAACTTATCTGAAGATCTTTTAGACCTTGAGCAGGCTAAAATTAATTTGTAATTCTCCATCCAGATTGTCTGTCTGGCTGCACTTTACATGTACTTTTTCTTCAACAAACTGGTCCAGTTTTAGTTTTGAATGCTCCTGCTTGATAAAAGCAGAAATCACCCTTTGTAGAGGCTGCCTTACCTCCTATGGCTTTAGAAAGTTTCCTTTCCAGAAATTAAATGAGCTTTCCTTGCAGCTGTCTGCTCTTTCATTAATTGAATACAAATGCTTCAAAGCTTGTATGATGATAACATTCACCTTACTGCTGAGTTAATGTTGTACAATCTTAAAGATGGCAATTTTTGCTCTACTGCCTGTTGATACCATTTCCCCAATCAGGAGTAAAATTGTTGAAGGTTTTGTCGAGTTTCTGTGCAATTTGTCAAAGGTCATTTTTTCTTTGATCTAACTGTCCTGTAGGACTCCTGCATGTCTCCTGGGTCAAACTCTTTGAGCTTGTCTCCTAACTGCAAGGAAGAAGAGGAGATGGTGACATTCATCCAGTCCGTTTTCAGGGCTCACTTAGCACGTAATGGACTGCTTGAGCAGAGGTAGGTCAGGAAATAAGTATTTCTGCAAAACGCAGTAGCAGAGTTGTTTTTACTTTAGTAAAATAAATTCTCTTAAAAAAAATTGCTGTGAAATTCATGTCTATTCTAATAGCTTCATGTAAGTGAATCTAAAGAACTGTTACATAAGGTAGAACAGGGAACAGCTAGAATAGCCAAGCATGCAGCCCGGTGATTTTGCTAAGCGAGAGCACAGTTATCTGCCTGTTTTTTAGGTCTGTGGTGACTCTTGTCTTAAATTACTTCTGTCTTTTACTAGTCTGCCAGTCTTAAATACTGACTGCCATGTTTACAAGGAGAGTCACACAGCAGTCACCTCACATTGGTGTCTGAGCTCTCTTACACCAGTGACAAGCTTTTTACCACTTTGAGACTAGCAGCACAAGCAACTTCTATGTGCCCACTCTGAAGACAGACTCAAATTCCTGTTTTGTGTCTCACACTGTGTAATTTGTCTTTTTGCAGACCCAGTGTCTCCAGTGCAACAAGTGAGGAGGCAGATCCTGCTATTAACATGAGGGAGAGGTGCTCACCAGCCCTCCGGAGACGTTCTTCAGTCTTCACATCGCCTCTTCCTGGTAATCTCATTTCCCTCTGCGTGGGCTATGAGTGGGTGCCCACAGAGTTTTTGAAAAGAATATCTGCATGTGCAGGCACGACTGCACATATACACTTTTACACTCTTCTTGTGTGTATTATTTTAATTTGGTGACATATTGCTTATGTTGGCAAGTTCAGTCTCTTAAAAAACTAGAAGCCTGGACAGTACCAGCTTCCTTGCAGTGCTTTGTTGCCCTGTCACAGCTGTGGTTTGGAAAGTCTCACTCGGGGGGTGAATGGTTGTTATCCAGGGAACATGGTGTTTGCTGATGTGGCCTCTCTACTTCCTCTTCAGCCCTCTGCATGGTACTTTCCACTGTTTTGGGGGGCCTAAGCTATAGACAAATTGAGAGCATTTTCACCTTCCTAAGTTAGTTCCTTAAGAGGAGAGACATCTGGTGAAAAGAACCGTCCTGGTCAGCCGTTTGTATTTAGTCATATTTTTCAGCAATCTTCATTTACTGCAGAAAGAGGAAAAACATGAAGTGTTGAATAACCTTGCCAGTTAGTACTACTACATCACAAATTAGAAATTTTGTTTTTTTAATGGCCTGTATTCAGCTTGGTTTCCTTCTTGAGTTCAGCATTGCTGCTCATCTCAAGATAAAGTTAAATCCAAAGAGGCTTTAAAAGGGGTCTTAAAAATGCTGAGTAGAAAAGGCAAAACAATGATGCAGATAAGGCTGCCTTAGACAAGCAACTTCAAAGGAGTTAAAAATAAACAGAAAATGGCTTATTTCATCCAAAGCAAGATATTTTATGCTTTTATGGACAACCTGGAGGGAAAAAAAGAGCAGTTTTGAGGATGACCTGAGAAGCATTGCCTTGTTTTTGTCAGTGAGAAGCAGAGAGTCCCTGCAGACTTGCTCAGGAATGGAGCATGCTGAAAGCAGCCCAGGCTGTTCTTCTAGGATATGAGTTTTGTAATCACCCAAATCTGCCTGGGTTGTGAATACAGAGGTTACCCTTCAGTGAAAGAAAATGCGTGTGAAAAGCTTTATGGTATTCCGTGCTCAGGAGCTTGTTCTGTTTCTTGATAAAGGAGTAGCTAGCACTTTGGTAAAGGAGTAGCTAGCACTTTTTTTCTGAAGATGTTTTAGTTTTAAGTGATTTTTTTAGTTACCTCTACCAAAGGTATCAAGAAAAAAAAAAACCTACGGCATCCTGTTGTGCCTGAGCTTTGCTGCAATAGTCATTGCTGGTACTCTCGGCTAAACCCAGAGTAGGTGAATTGTAAAATGCTGCCCAAAGAGAATGAATCATTTTAGAAAAACGCTTTGTGCCTCTGAAGAAGGAATTACAAGACCAAAAGAAGGATATAAAATGAAGCTTGTCTGGTAAATGCAATACTTTCTCTGATAGTAGAGTACTATCACTGTCTAGCCTTGAAGTTTCCAAAGCTAACTTTTTTACTGCAGATGGAAGCAGTAAATTGGTGAGTGAAGAATTTGTGGAAGAATTTATACCAGAAGAGACAGAGAAGGGGCCACAAGAACTCAACTCTTCTTCCTTGAAGGCTTCTTCTGGTAAACATCAAAAAAGAGAGATTGGGAGCAAAAAGGGTTATATTTATTTCTGTTCGCATGAGAGGTGTTTTCAGTTTCTGGGAAGGTGGTAGAACCTACCTAGTTAGCTTTTGAAGAAGCATGATGGATGTGTGTATCTATAACTACATGAGTACCTAAAAGCACTAGTTTTAGGGGCTACTTCAAAGTAGCTCAGTGAAATACTACTGTCAGGGCTTTGGATGGTTTAACCAAACTTTTGCAGAACATATCAGGAAAAACCTACTGAAGGATGCAGAGCATTTATACAGAGCATAAATACCACTTCTGTGAAGAAGCATGATTTCTTTTTAAGTTTTTTTCCATTTGAATCCATTTGGCCTCAACATATTAAAGGTAACTAAAAGTCCCACATCTGTCATTCCTAGTTCATGATTGATGTAAAAATCCTCTAGCAAATTTGGCTTTTGGAGTAATGCACTGCACTGGTCATTCTGCAGCTTGGAAAGTACATTAACAGCACATTGTTAAACAGCTGAGTGATGTAAAGAGATCAAATTCCTTTACCTTTAAGTCATGCAGCTGTTGAACAAGCTATTGCTCCTCTCTGAAAAGACTCATCTCCCAGAGAAGTGGAAAGCAAATTGAGAATACCTATTGTGGAAAAAGGAATGGATAAGTAACAGGACATACACTGATATTTGACCCTGGAATAGAGGGGAAAATGGAAGGCACCAGATGTGATATGGGGCTCATAATAAGAGGTTCCTGACAAAAATTAAAACTAATAGTTCAAAGCTACTACAATGAGAAATAAGGAAATGGAATTTCATCAAGTCCTCAGTTGGAAAAAGGGTGACAGACAGAACATGTGGATGGAAAGGAATGCAAAGAGGCTGTCGTACAGACAGTGAGCTCAACCCACAGAAGAAGAGACATGACTTTAAGTGAAATTTGGGGAATGGAGGGAAGGAAGAGGGAATCTGGGCCAGGCCCACAAGTATGTTCTCTCCATCAGTCAGCAAATATACATAACGGATTTTCAGGAAGGTTTATGAACCAGGAGTACTATCAGTAAGGATGGGTAAAGAGAGCTTTTGGGAGCAGACACAGTAACCAGAAGATGCAACTCCAACAATAAACAGGTATTATATATGAAATGCTTAAAAGTGACCAAATTACTCTGAACATTATACCCTGCTCCTGATGTCTGAGATTTTCTTATCCTCATATTCAGTTTAATATACTTGAGTGACAACTTTATCTTTGTGAAGAGGTCACTACACTGATTATAGTTGGGGATTATATGTAAATTCATTATGATCTCAGAAAAGTCTCAAACAGTCTTAACATTTGTACTCAGAGAGCGAACAGTAATATGCAGGAAGAAATGCTGCTGTTACTCAAGAATGATATGCAGATATAGGACATGCTTCCTCCTTGCCATTCCTCTGACAGAGTGAGGAATGGCAAGGAGGAAAAGCTAAATTTCAGAGTGCATTGTTATTATATGTTCAGCTTTTTGGGAAGCAGCAAAAATGGATTTACTAGCCTCTAAGAAGTATATAAGAAGTATATAATATTCTTCAAAACTGTTTTAAAAGGCAGGTTTTGATGACAAGCTAAGCAGTATTAAATGATATAGGTCTTCTGCAAGGTCTTTTTTTTTTTTTAAACGCAGAAGCATCTACTGTAATAAAAACAATATATTAAAAGGCTATAATGCTAAACCAGGATTATATGCATTTAATTTAGGCAGTATATAAGGCTCTTTAAAAGACATTTCCATGTTTACCATTCTTATCAAAATAATTCCAAAAGGATAGTGAAATTAAATGACTTATTGCAAAATCTATTTTTATCGAAAGTTTAAGATCATTACAAGATCTAGAGGTCACAGTGCAAGTTTGGCCTTGGAATGAATGAAGCCAGAGCTTGTTCAACAGCTGCATGACTTAGAGCTAAAGGAATCTGATAGCTTTAAATCACTCAGCTGTTTAGCAAGCTCCTTCCTGAAAGTACTTTCCAAGCTGCAGAATGACCAGTGCGGTGCATTATTCTAAAAGCCAATTTCACTTGACAGCTATTAATATTTCCTAGCATCACACCATTCTCCACCAAGAGGAGAAATGGTGCTTGGAGATGAAAAATAGGTATTAATGGCTGTCATCATTGAGGTCATAGATCTCTTAGAGAGGGAATTAAAGCCACTGGTTCTTCTCATCAGAAGCGGTCTTGTATGTGTATGTTTAGTCCCTTGGATTTTTTCAGGTTCTGCTGGAATTGTTAGGGTTCTCCGTAATGTGTCTTAAGCATTTCTTCAGACGTTGGATTAATGGCATGAATAGAGGTATCATTAAATTGAGTATAGAGCCAAAAAATAGCCAAGAAGCCAGAAGCGAGTGGGGGGAAAATATTTTTTCTTAACTATGGTAATATAGCATGCAAATAATGTTTTTGGTATTTCACAGACATAAGAAGGAAGGATGTTGTCACTCAGAGCTTCAATCTCTTTTCTCATTGTTTTCAATTTCTCTATCCATGTCCCACTGAAGTTCTTATTGTGACCTTTCTGCTGGGCTTAAGCATGCCTGGGTCATTTTTTCCCATTCTGACTTTCTAATAAATAGGTATTTTTATGTCTTGAAATGGCTTTAGTATCAAATTGCTTTACTTTGTGATGCGTAACCACTTGCCAAGATTTAAAGACAGTAAGACAAAGCACGCATGGTCAGTATGTTAACGCTGGCTACGCTTCTTCATTAAAGGGAAAAGAGAGTAATACATATAGGTAAAGATAGATCAAAATTATTCATAACTGTGGGTAATTCTGGGAACTTAATGGCCCAGACAATATTATGGTTCCCACAAGGGCTTGTTTTTGTCAGTGCTGTTTATTGATGCTGTAGTTTCCTTTGCAGTTGTTTCAGCCAGGTCCCCTCAGAAGCAGCCACAGCTCCTGCTGCCTCTGCCTGTGGATGAAGTTCACTCAGACGATTCAGATGATGTCGTTGTCGTCTCTCCTCTGCTGCGGATGAAGAAAAACTACACCCACTTTTAAGTTTTGGTAATGGGCTCTCGTGACTTTGAATTATCGGATTCACAAACAAAAATATTTCTGCTACAGCAAAGCATATCAAGCATGGAAGAAGAAGTGGGGATATTTATCTGTGGTTGTCACTTTCAGCCCTAAACACATCATTCTGTTTGTCATCTCAGCAGCCCCTATGGGCTAAACCCCACTGATTGACTGCAGCGCTTATCCTGACGGCATACAGAGGGAGTTTAGATTAAACAACAAAAAAAGTAGTGTAATATTTTGCCTTGCAATGAAGATTATAAATTCAATTGCCAATCTTAAATGAAAACAAAGAAACCTTAATCTATTTCATGTCAAACAAAGTAATTTTGAGACTGACTAAAATATTTAATTGGAAAGTAAAAAATAAGTGGTTTCGAGTTTCAAATCATGTGTGAAGGGGATTAGTTTATATTTGCTAAAAAATCCTATTTAAAAATGTTATTATGCTATATTTTAATATGTATTTTGGGGTTTTTATACTAAATATATGCAGTCTATGCAGACTCTGTTAAGGCTTTTAGAAAGCCTCTGTTGTAGGGCTATTCTAGGCCTACTATATCTGTAGGGTTTTCTTTATTTATTACTTTTTCCAAGTGTGTTTGCTATAATTTTTATAGTACTATTTTGTAGTTGAATTATCTGATCATGTAATCAGTTTTTCTGTACTTGTCAGAAAAGGTACGTAATAGCAGGAACGCTCTGTGAAGGATGGCCTTGTGACTCCTTTTTCTGTGTACGTATGAAATACAAGTGCGTATGAAATACAAGTGGATTGCGCAGGGTCATTTCTAATACGTGAAAACATTTGATGTAGCAGCTATGTTGCTTTATGCCCTGCTTTAGCGTACTGAAAGCCTTACATAGCTCGAGTGCTCATGCACGGAGCACTGTGGGAGTTTAATTTTGCTTTGCTGTAGTTCATCTCTTCTGTCGATGCTGCCTTTGTGCGTGTGTCCATCTGCTGTCCTGCAAGTGCACAGTAAGTCTAGTCTCAAGGCGGGAGAGGCTTCACAGGGTCCAGCCTTCTTCTCTCACTAAATGAAGGTAGGAATCGTAGAGTCCATAACATTATAGTTGGAAAAGACCTTCAGGATCACTGAGTCCAACCCTAAACCCTTCAAGGCCGTACTAAGCCATGTCCCTGACCATGAGGTGTCTGCTGGAAGGCACTAGCACTACTGCTGTATCCTGAGAGATGTGGACTGGGATGAGCACAGAATACAAAACACAGGCCACGCAGTTTGATGGCTTAGCTACAGCGTGGGGTGGGTTGTCTTGTAATATACCTTGAACCTACCTTCAGAAGGGACAGTAATTGACAATATTATTAGCAGACTCCATGTTAGAAACAAAGAAAGGGCTCTGGAGAACATAATCAGAACAGTCTTTCCAGATCTGATGTGCACATACTTCTTCCTGCCTGGAAATGGGATCTTACAGCCCAGACTATCATGTCATCATCCTTGCTAAGCATGAAAATGTTTCTTAAAGGTGACCTGGATGAATTAGGTGATATTTGCTGGAAAGAAAATTTAATTTTACAAACATACACTGAAGGTTGATGGACACTTTAATGGTTTCTTTGTCATCAAGAAGTACTAAAGTTTCTTGTAAACAGAAAGCACAATTTTAAGTACAAGATTTTATCACCTTTTCTCCCCTTCTTTTTTAAATTAAAAATCTTTTGCCACTGTTTTGCAGAATACTAATAAGTCAGAGCTGTCTCAGTTCTTTGATTCCAGTGAAGCACTATCTGAGGCTTATCATAGCTCATGCCAGTACTTGCAGCCAAAGAGGAAACTGGATGGCTGCAGCACAATGCAACTGATTTCATTTAATCCCATCAGTGGAAATGCTGCCTGTGCTATTTCCAAGGGCGGTTTGGGGAGCTCTTCATACCAAAGCACCCTGAAGAATGTCATTTACAGTCGCGTTGAGTAAGTTTTTGCTGCTGTTACTTCAGTCACATGACTGTCATCTGCAAAAGGATAAAATATATATATATATATATATAATAAAAGGGACAAAATCCTTCTGGCAGAAGCTGAGAGCTGTTTCCCTCTTTTTCTGAAAGGCACAATGTAAACAGGAGCCACCTTGCTAACTAGAAGATCTGCATTGAGTTGTTTGTGTATAATATTTCTAGTGTGTAACTGGCTCTGTCATGGACACTTCCAGAGAGAAACTAAAGCTTAGGACTTAAATATTGAGAGGGAAGTAGGGCATTTGCCAGGGGCAAACAGGACTAGTACAAAATACCCACAGAGCTGATGGCCTATACAGAAATACTTGGATGGCAAATAAAAGGAAGACCATATTCTTTATTGCTAGCAGGAATATTTTGGATAGGCAAGTTCAAGAATAGGGAGGGAAGAGCATCTTGGTAAGACTTAAAGACACAGAGCAAAATCAGGTGAAAAGGAGCGAGTGCCTGCTGGAATGAACTGAAATCTGTTTGGAACTTCCTAAGTTCAACTTTGCCGACAGATGCTAGAAATCTGATGTCTGCTTGAGCAGACTGCAGGCTCGTAATATTAGTTTGGAAGATAATTATATGATCACTGCATATCAAAATTTTGATAGAATATTAGTAGCCTATAATGTTATTTCTTCATATGGTTTAGTGGAATATGTTTAAAGGAATACTGGTTGACCCGGTAGGCTTCATTTTGTGGTTGTGTATCTGAGCACAAATAACCTGTAGCTCTGGGAAAAGCTGTGAAACAATGAAGGAAGAATAATAAAATTTCAGAGTAAATGGCACCTTGCCTTCCCTCAGCTCACCAGGGAGCAAGGACAACAAAAATCTGTGTGGCTCAGACCTGTTGAGATAGGCCCTATACAAATACATTCAGATTCTGAGAAATGTCTTCTGTAGAAAACACTGATAACCTTGTGGGGGCGTCAAGGTCCTGAATTAAAATTAAACTCCATTGTAACGTACCTAATCTAACAGCATTCTTCCCATTCTGCTGGGATGCAAGTTCTGCGTGGGATAATGTTGCCTACTTAAAGCCTTTTGGAATTCACAGTAGTGTTTAGGTGGTGATTGTGTGTGCATATTGAAATCTGACTTTCATGAAATGCCATTCCCAATGATCTCTTTTTGTCCTTAAGTGCCTATGCCTGTAAATATTGACACTGGCATCCAAATCTGATAAACATGTTAGTTTTTTACATGGCTATACAAATAATCCCTACACAGGCAACTTTTAAGGTAGCTAAAATGTGAAAGCATTAATCTTGGCACATGAGAGCGCCATTGATTTTTATGATCATTTTAATATTTAGAACTGTGCAAATCTTGTATGTAATTTATTTTTGGATCTTTTAACATTTAAAAGAATTGTCATGTATTTTCTCCCAATTGCTGAACTTTCAAATAAAGTTGAAGTTTGTAACTGAGTTGTTCCTGCCTTCCTGCCGCAGTTCCTGCGTCTGCATTGCTGCTTTCGTCTGTGCTGCGTGGGAGCTGTGCTCCTGCTGCACTCCCTCTGCACCTGTGTTGAGTTTTTACTTCCCATGTTTTGCTGAGCCAGTTCCTGCTAGTCCTGTGTCTCTCATTCTGCAGTGAGGTTAGTAAAAAGTTAACTCCTACACATGTAGAGTTGGGATTTCTCTTTAGGATGGGTTCAGGACCATCCCAGCGATAGAGTAAATGGTCTCCTTGACCAAAGGCCTCATGGACCTGCCAAAAGTAGTGGACTTTTGCATTCAGTCTTGGCATCTCATCTTTTAAATAAAGAGCAATCCTGTCAGAGCAGTTCTAAAAATAATGATGCTGCCTCAAATGTGTTTGTGGCCATTTATGGAGATCTGGTGGAAGGACCCAACCAGGGTCAATAAAATAGATGATAGTGTTGACTGCTATGAATATGTGGGAATCCTGTAGGCATCTTACTGTCACACAGAGTCTGTGCTGTATAACTAAGAGAACTATAACGGTACAAGACTCAAACTATTGACGTTTGATAAATGTTCTCCTCTAACTTTCACTTTTTAATTTTCTTCTTTACTCTCCTGGCACATGCTCTGGTTTCCTTAGCACAAAAACATATATGTATATATAGTTTTAAATGTGAAGCACTGGATGAAAGCCAAGCTGCATGAAAGGAAAAATGCTGGTGTGATTTCTTGGAGCAGGTTATTCTTGAATTCACTTGAAAGCAGTTAAGCATTCACACCAGTTGTATTAAGCCAGACTTGGGCTTCTTCTGAACTGAGTGCCCTTAATTCTTGCAAGGTTTCTCTGCATCTGCCTATAGTAGGTTTCTCAGCTAACTAATTGCCTTCCACACAAACACTTCTAATGTAAAAATTAATTGAAAAACATCTTATTCATGCTATGGGCATCATTAAGGCCTGCAGAGAGCAAAATGGCCATGTTAGGCTCCAGATTATTAGGGGAGTGTTTTCACACATGATTGATGCGACTGGTGCTTCTCCAGCATTTGTCAAAGTGGCTCTTTTCCCAGTAAAGGCAGCAACAAGATCAGTGTCCAAATACTCACCCTGCTTCAGATGTGTCTGAAGCATATTGGCATTTATTTATATGTGACCTTTAGCACTTTGTCTGCACCACGCTTGAAGGAATAGCCTTGAAAGGCAAGGGTTGATTTGTTCTTTTCATTAACTCTCTGCTGGTTTGGGTAGGGAGGATTATGTTCTACTGATTAAGTTGTATTCTGCTCTTCTTGCCCTTTCTACTGCCTGGCTGGGCTAATTACTTTTTTTTTTCCAAACCTGAGAGCATTTGTACACACACATCTTTCCTGGTCTCTAGCGTTCGTGTTGCTACATGCACAGGAGCTCCGTATAAAAAAAAAGTCCTCTCTGAACATGTTGCTCAGACCATAACAGCTCCCCAACTATTCACTGGATTTCTTTCCAACCTGCCTCCAAGCCACCTAGCACTGGGTACCACATAAGCCCCGTTAGGGCTTCTATTCTTGGTAGTTTGAGCAGATATATCATAAAATTTTGATGTTCAAAATGGCCTGGAAGGAGGGACTCTGTGTCCCTCACTATGGGCTTGGTAACACCTGGGTCTCCCCGTGCCCCGTCTCAGCGCAGCAGTTCTGCAGAGACAAGGCTCTGCTTGGAAGCCTTTCCTGCAGCAGGAGCTGAGGAATGAAATACTGTGAAACCTGCCATCTGATTACAGTATGGCTGTAAAATAAAAGGGTTATATTCAAATACCCTCCGGTTATATGCCTAGATCATTAGTATAGCTTTTAATAAACAGGGATTGACTACAAATGCTCGTAATAAAGTTACAACGTTCTGCACAAACATTAGCTTAACACTGTCATTATCCAGCAATAATCCTTATTTGTATCTTGGGCAAATTGTGGCAAAGTGTTCTATTTGTCTAACCTGGATTTTTTTCCTGAACAGACTCTCTATAATTTATACATGGAATTGGCAGTTTTCATCCTCCTCTCAGCAGATACTTAATAGCCGAGTATTGCAAATCCATGCTGGTAAGCCTTCATTATTATACAAAATGTACTAGAGTGTTATGAAGAAATATCTTAAATAATTAAACAGAAACGATGACTGACAAAACAAACGAACAAAGTGCAATGTGTGCTGTGTTGTTCCTTTCTTTTTATATTCACTTATTTGCTAATTTGCTGAACTTACTGAACTGCAGTGGGTCTTGCTGTGATTAGAGTCTGTTTGCCAAGTTCCTTTGTAATTGTTTCTTCGCAATTAACTAAATAATGGAATGTTCTGCGAGTGGCTCTCTGGGGAGAGGAAAGGAGCGGGCAGGTGCTTTTGTGAGACGATTTCCACATCTTCCACCCATTTCCCCGCGTTTCATGAGGTATAAAAAAGAGTGGTAGAACATGAGAGTGAGTATCGCCTCAGAGCAGGGATTGACAACATTGACCTTTTAAATTTCATTTCTTTGAGTTTGCTTAAAGCTTCATGAGTTGGCCTTGCTTGTGGCGAGAGAGTTTATGTTGTTTATGCCCAAAACTCCATATAGGACTTCAGAGAACAGTAATAAAAACCCAAAGGCTTGTTCCTTTCTGCAGCCTTCACGCAAGCAGAGTCCATCAAGGTGGGGAAAGCCTCACAGGAGAGATCAGTGGGGAACAATGTTGGTGATGCGGCTTCGTTGGAAAGAGCTGAGGCCGGAGATCGAGTGATCTGGCAGGAGGCTGGGGAGCAGCCCTAGGTTTGTTATTTCCTTTGGCTTTCAGCACAAAGCTCCATCGGAAGCGCTGGGAGGAGGTGAGTGCGGTCTAGCTCAGCCTGGCCTAAGGGTAGGGGTGATGGGTGGCAGCGGCAGCAAGGACAGGGGCTCTCATGGAAATGCTGCTGAGACGCGTTGCTCTTGCAACCTCCCCGTGACCGCCCATAATTTGGTCCCTAGCTTCAAGAGGGAACTCGTCCATCTGCAACCTGCTGCTCTTTTAATCTGCGTTGTTGGCTAACACCCTTCCTAACTTGTAAGGTCTGGTAGCCAGGAAGACTCCTAACTTCACAGTGTATTGAAGTCCGAATTATCACATTCCCCTAGTGAACAAGGAGAGCTGGGGTATGGGATCACTACAGCAAAAAGCGCTGTTGTGATGTCGCAGCAACAGCAGTGGTGTCTGAAGTCAGAGTCTTGTGAAGAGTGAAAAATAGGATATTCCTAGGAACTTCTTTGGAGAGGTGGTATCACTGGTTGCCTTATACTGGAGGTTTAAACTCCTGCAGTTTAAGCTCCGTAGTCCTTTTTATCTTCCTAGTCTTGAATTTTGGACATTTCCCATTTGTGTGTTTTGTGCAGTGATCCTTCAGCAAAGCCAATGTCATAGCAAGTTAGCAAGTTCTAATATGGCTTTTAGGGTTATTTTTCAGCAGGATTATCATCTAACACGCTGACATTTGCAGTCTGCTTTGGTTGCTTGTAGCACTGCTTTCTGTGCAAGGGTGATTTATTGTTAGCTTTTATTCCTGGGATATCGCAGCACTGGCTTGTTTATTCATTTTGCTCCAGCAAAACAGAGAGCACCAATTTGCGCAGGGAGGGAAAGTGGCCACTGTAATGGAAGTACCAGAGCCTTGGTAACTCTCTCGTTGTCCTGCAATCAAGAATTACCTGGACAGGATCAAATGAGAGATGCTAGACTCCTAAGAAAGGCAAACAGGGCTTACTGGAGTGCCCTGTCACAGAAAGGGTGGCTGGTGCTAATTCCTCTTGTTTATCCTTTACTCCCAGATTGCTGAATATATTCTTCATTTTAATGTTCTCCCTTAGCATTACGAACAAACCCTGGGAGGAATTAAAGCTGTTGATGACTCAGTTTCTTTCTAATCCTAATCCTGACTCTACTGTAACTTTACGCCGTTCTCTCTACCGCAAAGGACCGTGCGAGAGGCTGCCCGTGAGCCCTGCCGGGGCTGCAGGAAAGCAGCTCCCGCTCAGGGCCCCCCATGCGGAGCCTCAAACCGCCGCGCTGACGCTCCGCTGCTTGCAGCCCCCTTTAATAGCATCCAGCTTTGCCTCTAATTTGTTCCAAACCGTTTGCTTTGGTTTGATTTACATCAACGCTGTCAGACGAGACCTCAGCGCCGGCTGCATCTGCCCCCACTTCGTGTCCACCGCGTTGTCACCGATGGTCCCGGCCCCGCGGCCCAACGGGCTCCTCTGCCCCGAGGCCTCCGGCAGCAGCAGCATCTGCAGGACAGACCCCAGCCTGCAGCAACTCGTGTGCCCACGTGCCCAAATCCAGGGCTTTACAGAGGGATCTCCCCTCCGAGCGCGGTCCCACAGCTCCCTGTGCTAAGGTTGTTCCAACCGGAGGTGAAATATCTTGGATCGTTTGGTTGTAGGAGGATTTCTTCCTCATCCGTGCTGCTGCTGTGGGAGAAGGGAACAAAACAAACCTGGCTGGGGTTGTGCTGTCCTCCTCCAGAAGAAGCGAGGACTGTTCTCGCAGGGGGGAGTTGAGCTTTTGTATCTCACAGCTTCGGATATCTTGTACTTTTCATGTACTGCAGGGCCGTGAACTCCCTGACGTGCGTCTTAATGCTACGCGGGAATGATAAGATTTCGTTTTAGCTACATTGGTAATATTCATGTGAATATCCCGCCCTAGTCAAAAGCTATTGAAACTGCTGTTATATTTTAGAACATCAGCAAAAATATTATTTATTCTTTGGACCAGATATTTTAAATAGGTACTATTTTAGCTTTTCTTGCAATTTTTATAAGGAATCTCTCAGTGAGGACAGTAGAGAAAGGTAAAGTCCTGGCTGCATGAGGGGAGAGTGCTAAAGCTTCACCTGCAGAACAGCTCTATTTCTAATCAACTGCCACCAATTAAAGAAAGAAGGTGACTGGTGTTATCCTTTTCTACAAATAGGATGCAGAGCCCTCCAAAAATGCCTAACTTGCCTGGTTGTAATGGTTTCTGATCCAAAGTGGAGCTAGTTAGATTAGGGGTTCTTGGATGTTGACGTGGGAGATGTTTACCTGAAGACTCCTCGAAGGTGGATGCTCCCTGTTTCCAGCTGCAGCTTGAATTAAGGGCTATTAAAGCCCTTTCCTTGCAGCTCCTCGGGCCCGCGAGATGCTCGAGATAATGGAATGTGCTCCATAAAATGGGAAAAGTTTAGGAGCTCCCCTATTAATGCTAGACTGTGCCATGTGCTTAGAGCACAAACGAACTGATTCGACGCATGCCTCTTAATAGCAAACAGCATTTTTTAATGCATTTCAGTCGCGATGGGAACAATACAGTCTTTGTAACAAAGCCTATGGATTTATGACTGCTGCTGCTTGCCGTTACCTGAAGATTATCCCGAGGAGCTATCTACTCCAGTTTCCAACGCGTCCCCCCAGGAGGGCACGCTCGTATGCTTTACCTCTAACGTTAAAACTAGTTTAGTTCTGCTCTATTGAGGAAAAAACGGGCAGATTTTCCAGTCTTTGGGTAAGTCCCGACGTGCGGGCGGCCCTGCAGGGCTCCAACGCGTGCAGTGACGGACGGGTTGCGCCTAGGCGCCGCGTTCACGGCTCTGGAGCCGGTGATCGCCCCAGGTCCCCCGCAGTTCATAACGCCACGGGGCTGGCTCTGTCAGGCCCTGCGCGAGGCCAAGGCTTTGAGGAGCGCGGCGGCCAAACGCGAGGCACTCGGAGCATTTAATACTCCCAGGAGAGCGCGGCAGCGTCTGCAAGCCCCGCGCGGGGCTCGCTGGCACCCGCACGTAGCGGGGGGAACGCGTGGAAATCCCCCTCCTCGCGGCACGGGGGACGCGGCGCTTCTCGAGGGGCCGCGCGCGCTCGTGTCGGCGGCGGCGGCGGGGGGCGGCGGGGAGCCGGGCCTCGCCTTGGCCCGGCCCTCGCCGCTGGGCTCCAGCTCGGCCAGGGCCACGATGTCCACGGCGGGGTTGGGGCCCAGCTTCTTGGCCGACTCCACGTCGGCCTTCATCTCCTCCAGGTCGCGCTTGAGCTTGGCGCGCCGGTTCTGGAACCAGGTGATGACCTGCGCGTTGGTGAGCCCCAGCTGCTGCGCGATCTGGTCCCGGTCCGCCGGCGACAGGTACTTCTGGTACAGGAAGCGCTTCTCCAGCTCGTAGATCTGGTGGTTCGTGAAGGCCGTCCGCGACTTCCGACGCTTCTTGGGCGTCTGCCGCTGCCCGAAGATCGTCATCCCGTCTCTGCCTGCCGACGAGGCGCCACATTTTCGCCACTGTAGCCCCGCCGGCTCGGGTCCCCCCCCCGCCTCACAGCCCCCTTTCGCGGTCCCTGGGCCCGCACGCTACCCCGAGCGCCTCTGGGCGGCCGCGCGGAGCGCCCCGAGCCCCCCTCCCCGCGCCCCCCGGCCCCTCGTCCTACCTTCGGCCGCCTGCAGCACGCTCACTTCCAGCCCCTTGAAGGTCTTGCTCGCCAACTCCTCGAGGGCGCAGAGCGGCGAGGTCTGCGAGAGCAGCGCCCGGCCCGAGAGGGGCAGCCCGGCCGCGGGATGCTTCTCCGGCGCCGAGAGGAGGTGGGCCGTCCCGCACAGGCTGTAACTCCTCCGCACCGAGGGCTTGTTGAGGATATCCTCGATGCTGAAGGGCGTGAGGGGCTTGTTGGAGTTGGCCGGCGGGGGCAGGTGATCCAAGGGGCTCCGCCGCCGCTCTTCCCCCGAGGAGGGCTTGGGCTCTTCTTTGGAAGTCATGGTGGGGCCGGGCCGGGCAGGGCTGCCTTGGCCGCCCGCGCCGGGGATGCGCTGCGGCGGGGAGAAGCCCCGCGGCGGGGCGGCGGCGGCAGCGAGCAAAAGTTGAAGCCCACCTCCAACTGCGGCCGAGGAGCCCCGGCTCCGGCCGGGGAGAGCCACGTCGGGCGGCTGCGGCCGCGAGCGGAGCTGCCGTCGGTCCCTCGCCGGGAGCTGGTCCTGCCGCACCTCCTGTCCCAGGGCTTTGGGTCGGGTGGATTTTCCCTCTCTCGCGCGCGCTCCTCTCTCTCTCTCTCCCTCGCTTCCTCTTCCCAGCTGCTATTTTAAGAAACACCCCAAATCGCAGCACTTTCCCGCCCCCCCCACCCCAAAGCTCCCCCTCAAAAAAAAAAAAAAAAAAAAAGAAAAAAAAAAACAAAAAAAAACAAAAAAAAAAAAAGACTTTGGAGAGTGGGAGAGCAACCCTGCACCGAGACTTCGGACCAGGGGGAAAGAGGCGAGAAGAGACGGGGTAATTGACTATTGCTAACAAGTTATTGTTGATTGGGAGGTAATCAATTATCTCCAATGACACTTTTCGCCCTCGCTCTCGCTCTCTCGCTCCCGCTCTGTCCAATGCAGCCGTTTGCAAGTTCGGAGACCCATTAATTAGGAGGCGGTATGGAGGTGGAGCCCCGCTGAATTATAATGCTCAATGCACTTGTCATATTCCGGCCCTGCTATTTGTTTGGACATATATATTTTTAAATTACATTACAAAGCGGCCTTTATTGCATCAGGGTAATACTGTATAGTGAAAAATAGTAATAAACGAAAACAAAAACCAAAAAAAAAAAAAAAAGAAAAAAGAAAAAAAGAAAAAAAGAAAAAGAGAGAGGGGGAGAAAAAAATCCGGCGGTATTTCTTTCCCCGAGATTTTATTATCTTTTTTTTTCTTCTATTTCTCCCTGCTCTTAATTTCGGCTACTAGTTTATTTAAAAATCTCTCTCTGTGGCTCTACTCAATGCCTTTTTTTTTTTTTTTTTTTAATGAGAGGAAGAAAGGGAGAGCGTGTTTCCAGGTAAGTCAGACCTTTCCTTTCGAATAAAACCCGAAGCTTTCCGTTTAATTTGTGGTGCTCCTCTTTCCCAGCGCCCTGCGCCGGAGCGGGGTGCGCGGAGGCAGCGGGGAGGGGATGGGAGGGGGGGGTCTGGCTTTACTTCCCCCTCCTCCCTTTGCCCCCCAAGTCGCTCGTTGCGGGTCAGGGCCGGCGGCGCGGCGGGGCTGCGGGCTGGGACGCGGGCCGGCCTCGCTCGGCCGATATTTCGGTGGTTTTGGGGCTCCGCGAGCGCCTGGGCTGCCGGAGCCGGGGGAACCTCGGGGACCCCGAGTGACGGGCGGCCGGGTCCAGCGCGGAGCGCAGGGCCAGAGCGCGTATTTTGATCGGCTCAGCTCGGCTCGGTTCTGGGCGGCCCTCACCGCGGCCTTGGGCCAGTTTCAAGCCCGAGGCTTTTTTATACAAGCCTCAGGGCCGCTCCGAAGGGGGACAGTGGTGGGAGGGACGATTTGGGACCTAAACGGGCGGTCCCGGGCGTCAGTGGGGGCCCCAATTCCTCCTTATTATTTTTCACCCGGGCCACCAGCCCGCGTCGGGGTCGCCGCTTGCAGACAAAGCCGGGGGGCGGCGGGACCCCGCAGTGTGCGGGAGGGACCTTTCGGGTGCGGGAAGAACCCCTTGGGCGTGGGAAGGGGTCTCTCGGGTGAGAGGCGGGAGGCGTCTGTGTGCAGGGTGGGAGCCGGGCATCCTATCAGGGAGACGGTGGCTCTGATGGCGGCGAGACGGGGCGGCAGCTGTAGGGCCGGCGAGCGGCCCCGACGGCGCGTTTCCATGCGCTATTCTTCCCCGATTTACTGCTTGTCACCGGCAGCTCAGTGGGGGTCCCCCC
>JAWLRI010000191.1:2663357-2715097 GCA_034781795.1 Crypturellus tataupa | reverse complement strand
CGCGCGGGGTTGCGCGGGGGCACCGGCACGGTCGCGCGCGCTGTGGGCTGTTGTCGCACCGTTGTGCTCGCGGGGTTGCCCCGTGCAGCCTCCCGTGGGCTTGGGGGGCTGTGGTGAGGGCATCACCCCCCCCCCTCTCACACACATTGTCCCCCATTTTGGGGACAGCTCGGCACAGAGCCCCCACGCCAGGCTGTGGCCTGGGGGCTGCATCCCCCGAGCAGGGTCCCCGCTGCAATGTGGAGCCCCAGGGGGGCTGCCGGGGCTCCACAGCTTGGGAGAGGGCAGGAATCGGCCCCTTGGAGGGGAAGGGGGCAGCTGCGTGGGCCTGGGGCTCCAACAGGCGCGCGGCCGCCCTGCAGATGGCTCGGGCTCGGTGGGGACCCCGCGCGCTCCGCATCCCGCCGGCCCGGGCAGGCCGAGCGGGGCTCTCCGAAGGCGGCGGGCAGCGAGCGAGTGACTCGATGCCTCTGAGCGACGCAGTGGAGCGCGCGGGGAGATGCTCGCAGGACGCTCGCGTGCCGTTTTTTAATTATGGTTTTTATTTATTTGTTTGTTCTGGTGCCGCTCAGCCCGTATCCTGCGCTTGGTTGGCTGGCCCGGTAATTAAAGGGATTGTGGGGAGAATCCGTGCGCGCCAACATCTGTGTTCTCTGCTGTCATCTTGGAAGGGAGCTGCAGTGACTCTGCTGCCTCATTTTGCCACGGTCTCTGGTTTTGAAAACACCATTTTGCTTTTCTGAACATACTTGCTGTGCCCTATATATGCAGCCTCCTACCACAGGCACAGACGACAAGGCTCGGGCATCCGAGTTCTCGTTTTTCCTAGAAACCAAAGGAATTGGATACCCTTTGGAAAGCAGTGTGTTTTGGCGTTTGGTTTTAAACACGTGAGCAGTTCCATAGGTTGAAGTTAGAGCAAAACGCGTGAGGTATTTCAAGAGCAGTGGTTGGACACTCTTTAAACCGATAAACAGAATGGACTTTTGACCCAACTTTTACATTTTGAGCTTCCATTGCTTCACTTGTTTGAGTTCCCTTGGCTTGTGGTTTCAGTGGGGGCACCCAGGTATAACACTGCACAGCAACCCAACTGCATTCCCATGACCTCGGAGGGTAGTTACCTTAAAACAAGGGGTTTGAGATATTGAAGATCAGAAGTTAGACTTGATGGAAGGATTTTCTTCAAGTATATTATCGTGAACCAAGTGCTAGTTAACCTTTGAATGGGCAGCAGGCATCCTACTGTTTCTCACTTCAATTGCTTAAAAGTCTTCCTCGTCACCATCTGGGGTTGTCTTCATTTGTCAGATAGTGTTTTCGGCAATAATCATACCGGGACTTAAAGCCTTCTGTTGTTCTCCTCCTGCGTGGCTGCTTCCCCTGGCTTGATGATATTAAGGACTTCTTGCACAGCAGTAGATGGCCTTTTAAATCTTAACATTAGCTCAAAAGAAAACGTCTTATCAAATGCAAAAGTGAATGTCTGGATTACTGAAAGTGTCTGCCTTCAAGAGAAAGATTTGAATAGCAGCTTTGCTGATTTAGCCTCGGCTGGGGAGAGCAAATAGGCTCCACTAATGCACGGGGTTTTATCAGTCGTGCGCTCGCTGCTGGTTATATAACCAGGCTGCCGCGTTCCTGGGAGTTGTGACTCGGGAGTTTGTAGCCACACAGATGAGTTCTGGCGCAGTGAAACGGGGAAATCTAACCCAGGAGCTGAAGCAGTGAAGCTACATGTTCCCTTGTATTTTAAGTTGTTCTGAAGGCCTTTGAATTGTAGTTTTCTTCCATTAGCTTTATTATGGATTGCATCTTTTGCTCTGTTTGCAGCCTTTGCTGACATAGTCTCCCTTTTCTTTTAGGAACCTTTTGTGTTTAGGAGGAGAGATTATTTTGTAAAGACATAAAAATAAGAGCGTTTTTAATTTTGCATATTATGTTATTTCTAGTTCTGTTGAGTTGGCACAAATCTTGTGCATCTGTGTATCCTTTCCTTTCCCATTAATGATTGATAGCATCGTTCTTACACCTCTAAGCTGTTGTGCTGGGTGATGCATCCAAGTTCTGCCATGGCTAAGTAGAGGCCAGGAGAAGATGCTAATGGGGACTTTAAGGAGATGGGAAAGGACAGACTGTCCCTGGCTGCGGTAAGCAAGGATTACCTTGACTAAACTGCAAATACCTTTAAGTTTCCATGATTTCAAATTACAGAGCAGCTCAAATGTTGTCATGAATAAGCAAGTGGCAGGGCTCGGTGTCTGTTCTGGCCCTGTTTTGCTATAAGGAAGGAAGCAACATATCCTTCCTGATTCTTCAGTGATTCTCTAGAGAAGATGTCCCAACCCGTGACCGAGGGAAGATGTTGCTTTCTTCACCATGTTGTTTCTTGTGCAACCTCTTAGTAAAGACCTCCTTGTGTTTTGATGATGACTTTGAACGTGTACCTCATTTGAGCTTCCCATTTTAAGGAAATCTGGAATGGTGGCTTGGATTTGGAAGTTTTTATGTTGTTTACGGAAGTGCCACGTGCTCTTGCAGGTGAGCAGCCTTGCTGACCTAATAGGCTTTGTACCCCCACCTCTCAAGGATTATTTTAATGCGTGAGCCTCTATTCCACTGAAGCAGCAGACAGGCTATTGTCCCCTGGAGCCTGTGTGGCTCATAGATAAGCACATGCTGCCCCTCTTTGAAGTCTAGGTCTCTGTTGTGTCTTGTGGGACCCCGGGTGATGGGGCATGTCTCTTAGCACAGATCTAACGACCAGTTCCAGCCTTCTGTCCCATCTAGTCCCTTCCTTCGGAGCAGGAGGGCCGCCTGCTGTGCGCCCGCCTGCCTCGAGGCAGCTGTGTCCATTGTGCACCAGCCTCCAGGGGCTTCCTCCTTTTGTCCGGGACCATGGGAAACCCTCAGGGCAGTGTTGTGCCAAAGGCTGGGATCCGTGCAGCCACAGCCACTACCTTCTTCACCTCAATCCCTCTCTAAAACACTAAGTGTTATTTACTTCCTGTCTTCTCCCAGTGCCTGTCTTTTGGGATTAGGTTAGAGGACTGTGTCTGAAGGAGATCCTCCTTGGCTGGATCTGGACTAGGTTATTTAAAACTGTGTGTGAGTGCCCTTCCTTTAAAGACTTCACTTTAGTCATGGCAAACTGTGGACATCAGTGCAACCAGTTGTTCATTTGGGGGAAAGGCGATGAGCTCTAATGAAGAGGATTGAGATATTGATCGCTCTTCTCCAGCTGGATAGAAATTTTGATGCTCAGAGGCCCTTCAGAGCTGCCTTCTTGTCCTGGTTTCCAGGTGTTGCTCCAAGGGGTTAACACCTTCAGTAGGGATGACTCTATATCAGACCAGTTCTGCCCCTCACCCTCTCATGAATCATTGGGTTTGAAGATATCTTGATATGAACAGTTTTGTTCTAGCTGTATTCTCATCTGAGTCATACTGCAGTGCTCTGCAAAGCCTTTTCATTGTGTAGTGAGTCACAAACTGGAGTGAAGGGAATGTAAAAATGGAGCAAAGCCTGTGTTACTTCTGGCAGCACGAGGCTAATACCAATTCTGGTTTCTCTGCCTTTTGCTGCTGAACAAATAAATATTGGTTATTGTACTAGTAGCATGCATTTTCTTTCCAATTCAGTTCAAAGGAACCGTAAAGTGGCTCTGAAAACATACTGTTGTCACTGATTTCATCTGGTTAGTAGTGCAAAGATGTCTATTTGTGAATTATTTGGTTGCATAGTATTGAGACAGCTTTAGTTTTGAGGGCAGAGTTGATTAAGAGGCTTGAGGAAGTGTGCAAGTTATCCCGTAGAGAGAACCAGAAAAGTGTGGTGAGTAGCTTTATAATCATCATCAAGAGGTTTGGGGTTATCTACCTGGGATGGGGTATTTCTAGCCCTGACAAAAAAGGGAACTGCAGCACTTTGTTGTAACTCACAGCACATCTAGACATTTAGAAATTCTTTACAATGAAGAACAAGAAAGGCCATTAAGCTACCAAATATCTTGGCTTGATTTTCTGTTTCTTTCTTAATTGCTGCAAAACCTACCTGAATCCATGTAAACATATGAACTCTGTGTGAATTTGGCCAGAAAAAAGCAAAATCTTCCAGCCCACCTCCAAGACCCGTCTTTGCAGCACCCTCATGCTTTTCTCTGTGGGAGCTAGGATTGATAATGCACAGATGCAATGGCAACCACATATGCCTTGAAAAAGGTATGCTAATTGATTCACACCAATTAAGATGCAGAGCCACACTAAATAAAGCTCTGATAAGAAGGAGGCTATGATGCAGTGTTTGGTTTTTGGGATAGTTTGTAGTCTTGTTGCCCAGGAGTTGCATTTCATACATCTACCAGGGCTTTCATGCTGTAATACTGTTTTCCTACTGATGTGCGTGTGTGATGGGGGACCCAGCAGCAAAGGGTGCCCTGTAAGCCCAGTGATACTTTCTTCCTTTGCCTTGCAGACTTTAATCGAAGGCATGTGTGTTTGAAACTAGAGGGAAAGGCTCCAGCAAGGAATTGATTCTGTCAGGTACTCGCTGGCTTTGTGAGGCTGTTTCCCTACACATAACAGCTAATGTCGTTTTTGGAAGTATTTCTTGGCTGGAGAATCACGATGGAGCCTGAACTGCCAAAAAACTTGGATTAGAAAGATTGTTTTAGAACTTCCTTTACTGTACTGGCGTCTTATTTCAACTCTGAAACCGAGAGCCGTGCTGTAAATTGGGAACATGTGTATTAGTAAAGTTGGATGACGTGTTCTTGTCTAGTTGGCTCCAAGTCAGAGGGTAATGTGCCTTTCTTAGAGGGGGTTAGACTGAGGTTTTCTTTCAGGAATAGATGGACCATTTCCCGGCCCTGATCAGCTATCCTGCTGAAGCACTAGTTTGTTCATTTTTCCATAGAAGTCAGCTGATCCTGGTTAGTACAACCCTATATTTTTTAATTAAATGAAGGGTTTTTTTTTTTTTTTTTTAGATTTTTGAAGAACTGGTGTTAAATCCCGTCTTCCCTCTCCTCATCAGTCCTGGTTACATGAGTAATCACATAATACCTCTTATCAGCAAATTGGTGCTGTAGCCTGACTTCTCTACTCCGTGTTTGATCTGGAAGACCATATACTAGGGAACTAGCATAATAAATAACCAAAAATGTAGAATGAAGACAATTTTTGATGGTTGATTTACCCAAGCAAGACATGTAATGCTTTCTGTGGACCATCCATGCAGTCATGCAGGAGCATATGGTATACAGACAGGAAAAAAAGTCAGCCTTTGCCAGCTTTCTGTCTGCAACCCTACTTTTTTGCTGACCCATGCTGTGCTGCTGCTTTTTCTCCTGAGAACTGACAGTTTCTGGAAACCCTGACTGTGATTACCTTGCTCCAGTCAGATGAGCAATTTTTTTTTCCTGAATGTATGACTTTAGCAGACTGAAATACACACAAATGGCCAGAAGGTGACTTGGAGGAATATGAAGTGCACTGTGGGGGGAAGAAGACGTGAGTGAGTGTGCGCAGATGTAGACCATGCTATTTTTATTTGGGTAGAGTATTGAAAGTATTAATCCTACACAGAAAAGATTCTTTTGCCAGACCTGCTGAGCTTTCCAGTCTAGGAAACCTTCTCACAGTGGTCAGTGCTTGGGAGGTGTCATGCTGATTTTAGCTGGAATGGTAGAATCAGAGTTAAAAGTGCTTCCCTAATCAGATGATGGCCAGGCACAGGCATCCTGGCTCCTCTGCTGAAGCCAGAAGAAATCATTAGTCCTCTTAAAACTCTGCCCTTCTATATGGACATAACAGTCTTGTCCCTGGTCTGTCTTTAGATTGTGAGTAAGTCTTGGGTCATCCACCTCCTGTGAGTGTTGCCTATGGCACCTACCAGTGTGCACCCAAGCGCTTAGGGTTTGGCGAAGATGACATTAAAGAGTGTTGTATCTTGCCTTTGCTTTGAAAATGAGGAGGCTCAGCAGGGCCTGAAGACTGAGAGGGAGATCTCTAGCCTCAGTTTGCCACCAAAATGGTATAGCTGCTTCGGAGGTTTATCTTGGTGTCTATCTGCAAAGTGAGATCACAGGTGTTCTGGAAAAAGAATGGGGACCAAGACAAACCTGTCCAGGCTTGCTTCATCTTCCCTGCCCTCTACACCCTCCCCATTTTTTCCCCTGGATTCTTGGTGCTTTTGATTTATGTTTATTAGAAGAAAAAAAAAAAATGCCCTTAGAGTTAACAAAAAGCCCTTGTTTAAACAGTGACCCAGTGGAACTATTTATTTTTATTTATTATTATTATTATATTTTTTATTATTATTACTGGAGAAAGTGAGAAATTCTCACCGAGAAGTTTATATCCTTTTTGCATGACTCTGAAGATTAAGAGTGGAAAGTCAGGTGCTTTCCTCTGACTTAATCCCAGGGTTTTGGATTAAGGACCTATGCACAAACCTCTGCTCTTGGTCTCTTACTTGTGTTGGGGTTTAATTTCTTTTTGACCTGCCAACAAAATCTTTCTAAGGAGAATGAGATAGAAAAAAGTTTGAGGTCTTTGTCACATCAGGTTTCTTGACCTCTGTGTCTTCAGGAGGGACAACTCTCCAGTCCTTTGGCATCTTCTTGCACATCAACACTAACTTTCCACCTTTTCCACCATCTCCCACCCATCCACATACTTATTTATGGCATGGGGAGGGTTCAGATACCTCACGCTGTGTGTGTCAATGTGCTAAGACTGTCGTGATAGAGCTTGTGCAGCCAGTTCCGTGGCCCCTTTTTGAGGACCCTTCTATACCCATAAGGATTTGTACCCTGAAGACTTAGCAGTGATGGTTAACACATCTCTCTGCTTGTAACCCAGCTCTTGATGGCCGTCAGTTCTCCTCTTGTATCTGTTTTATCTTTTAGTAGTAAACTTTCCACCAGTTATGTTGAGATTTCCCATTCCCCTTGAGCGGGTAGGAGAACTTGGCTTGTTTTCAACAAAATGAGGTTCCCATAGCTGGGGGAAGGGAGGTGATGTCTGCAAATTTCTTTGCTCAGCAAGACTTGAGTAACTTTGGGATGAATCAGGACTGCCTTTTGTACTAAACTTTTTAAACTAGCTCTTACTTTAGAGATACTGATGCCAAGTGTTTGGAGTAGTCTTACACTGGAGAGTTGTCTCAAATTTCTTCTTTAGTGCATGTGCTTGCCAGAAAAAAAAAAAAAGCCTCCTGGAAAAGAAAACAAACTGAACGCCCTCGATAAACCTTGGTTCCCCTTCAGCAAGGTTTTCTGTACTTTCTGGGTATGTCATCCCACTAGTTCTTCATTTTAGCTAGAGGATGGTGTTTTTTATTTTTATTTTCAGTTCTGGAGCAGTCATCAAATGACAATGTAAAAGAAGGGAAGGGGGGAAAAAGCATCACTGAGAATGAATGTGTGTTTGTGTGTGTGTATATATGCACTATATATGAGTTAGGAAAGAACAAACTCAGTGCACTGTCATGCTAATTTGAAACTCTTAAGTTTGTTTCTTTTTTCTTTTTCTTAGATTTCTGAGTCTCGAACCAGTTTTCTTTGAGACATTTCTTATAACTGCGAGCTTTAGGCTTTGGTGAGCCAAAAATGTGCACGTTCTTGCAGAATAATCGTCAGTGTGCTTGAGGTTACGAGGCTGTTCTCTTGCCAAAGAGAAAGTAGGTTAGCGTGCAAGACGTGAACAGAGCGTTTGGAGCAGCTCAGGCAACGAGGTACTTGTACCAATTCCCTCTGCAAGCGCTGGGATGTGATGATAGCCCTGATAGTAACGTCTGCTTTCACGCCGTTATTGGGTCGCTAGCTTCAGCTAGAGGTAGAGGGGGTGCCAGGCTTCTTTTAACTTACTATTTTAACAAACTTGAGCCTTTTTTTTGCTCCTCTCAACAGCAAGATCAGCGTTGAGACCTGTTGTGAAAAAGAGCTGATCCCCCCTCCAGCTGCTTCCTTTCACCCTTATTTAACTGGAGCTGCATGTTCTGATTTGGGATTTCACTGCTTAGTATTAATTTTTTTTTCTTTTTCTTTTTTTTTTTTTTCTGGCTGATGCATCTCAGATTGGTGCCACATGTGCATGAAAGCCCTTTGTGGTGTGAAATTAGGGGATGAAAGATATTGCTGATCCATCTGAACAATGTGGGACTTATTCCTGGGCCAGGGGAACCTGGAATGTGGGGAATGGCTGTTTCACAAACGTGTAACACATTCAGATGTGTTGTTATGCCAGTGTTGGTGTCTGTGCATGGACACTCTTTTGAGCCTATAAAATGCTGCTGCTCATGCAGAGAATTTAAACAAGCCTTCTATTCAACTCTGAAATTCAAAATAACTCTAAAACCCAAATGGAGGCACTTCAGTTGCATAATAGGGTCTGTTACAAGGAGGACTGTGTTGTAAATGATGTAATTGCTCCTTCAGATAAGGCCGCCTTGGTGGGGGGGGGAAAGAAAGGGTATGTGAAAGAATCATTAAAAATATTGCTAGTAATATCAAAGCTATCCACAGGGTGTTAAATTAGCAAACTTCTAAAAACCTCCAAGTGGCCTGGGCTACAAATGTGCCTGTGGTAAAAAATGACCCATTCCTTGGTGCTGCCAACTTCCCGTACTAATTAATATAATTGCATCAGAACTGAGCACTACATGTCCGAATAGTGTAATGGGCAGCGTATGAGCTCACCAGGCTCAGGCTCTTTTCTTCAGATAGATTTTTTTTTTTTTTTTTCCCCTCTCCCTTGCAGTTAGGCTGTGTCCTCAAGTTACTTGTGAGGCTGTTGACTGTAACTGAGAAACTGGTGCAGTTTCGGTACTTGCTGCAGCTTCTAAAAAAAGCTGGGATTCGTGTGCTTTGCCGGGGCGATGCTGTCTGCTTCACTGCCGAAACTACGTCGCTCCTCGTCTGGA
This sequence comes from Crypturellus tataupa, assembly GCA_034781795.1. Taxonomy (NCBI): domain Eukaryota; kingdom Metazoa; phylum Chordata; class Aves; order Tinamiformes; family Tinamidae; genus Crypturellus; species Crypturellus tataupa. Next base: position 2,706,172 of record JAWLRI010000191.1, on the reverse strand, counting down.
TGAGGCCAGTGACCCCGGCACCGAGGTGCTCCTCGTTCCAGATGATGTCCCTGTTCTCCCCTCCTGGCAGCCCTGCTGTGCTGCTTTCCTTTCTCTCTAAACTCACAGTGAACTTATCCTACTCCATCTAGGAATGGCCCTTCCCTGTGTCTTTCCTTGCTGGAAGTGCCTCCGTACTTGATTGGGACGGACCTAGTGGAGGGGCGGTCTGTCCGCTGCCCCCCTCCCTACCCCTCTTTGCAGCCTTTGCTCCAGGAAATGCTGAGAAAGTCGAGGGTAATGGAATTCATGAAACTCAAGCTGCGCTTCCATGAAAACGTGTTTTCAATTTCTGCCTCCTTGGGAGCCTGAGCTGTAATTGTGACGGGGGGGCTGGGGCACCGAGTGAATGGAAGCGGCAGAGTCAGCGCTCCGAGCCTCTCCGCTCCCCGGCTCGCTGCCCCTCTGGATTCAAAGGCTGCTCTGTGCTTTGGGGCCGCCTCAGGAAGCCCTTTTTGTGTTCAGCTCTCCGAAAGGCCCAGGCGTTTTCCTGCTGGGGTTGATGTAGCTGTCAGGGGCCTGAATGACCGCCACATGTTGGCAAGGGACGTGAGGGGGGACAGCAGCTGGGGGTGGCTTGTCCCTCTCCCTGCACTTGCTCCTGCTCGTGCTGCCCTTGGAGAGTCCTGCTGCCAACTGCAGGTGGGAGTTATAACAGAGCCTGGAAAACTTTGTAAAACTCGCCAATTTATTTCCTCTTTAATAACACCCAGCCATGCATTTATAATTCTCAGGTCCGAGGAACATCAGCAGTTGCAATAAGTTATACTGCATCCAAAGTTTTTTTGTTAACTTTATTTCTTTTCCTCTTGCAAATGCTTCTGTGGTGAGGCTGTTCTGGTAAAGAACATGGAAGTGTATAGAAAAGAAGGAAGTAGCTGGGTGCTTGGTGACTGACCCCTGCACTGAGCTAAGAGGAAAGGGTGGAGTGTCCTGCTTATCCCTTGCAAGGGAGGTGTGATCACCAGGTAGCTTGGAAATCCCAACAGTTGCAAGTTTGGATTTATGGGTGGGGAGAAACAGAAGGAAGAGTCTAATCAAGTCTTATGTAAATACCTTTCCTTAAAACTTTAGCACCTTTGGGGATAAGAATGTAGCAAGTGCAGTTGCTAGCTGTGCAGACAACACTCGCTTTGAGCAGAAGGCTAAGGAGGGGTGTTCAACCAAAAAAGAAAGTACCAGGTGCTTTTTTGAGACTTTTTGATGGAGAGAGAGAAAAAAGACAACAGTGAACTTGCATGTTTTAGTAATTTCTTCTTATTTCTCAAAGAAATAAGCTTGGGATTGAGATAGCTGCCTGTCAGTCAGCTTAGGTTTGCTTCAAGAGGTCGGCTTCCTTTCTCTGTTAGGATTTGAAGTTGTGTATGGTTGGACTGAACGCTTTGGACTTCAGTGAATGGGAGCTCCTGCACATGTCTAGATTGGAGATGTGGCAGTTCATAGCATTAATGTTTGTGCTCCCTTAAGAGGGAGACCATTTCAATTATAGTAGGTGGCAGAAAAAAAAGGATCATCTGTATTTTGGGATTTTTTTTTGTCTGAATTTGGTGGAAAGCATAGTATATCCACTGAGGATGAAATGATTTCCTTGATGCTTTTCTTGTTGCTTAACAGAAGTCCTTACTTCAGATGAGAGTACTATTTTAAAAATAGAATGACAAATACTTCCTATGGGCCTTCTGGTACTTTAAAATATGACCTATATTTTTCTGTTTGTCCCTCTCTTCTTCCCCCTAAGTCAGTTATCTTAACTGACTGGGTCAGTTTACAACACCGAGTAGCACATAAGGCTCTGGTAGGACCAGGTTCCATCCCTGGTCTCCAGGGTGGCCTTTTTGGAGCCCTGGCTGTTCCTTGCAGATGCAGCAAAATTCTTAGGGGTTGGGCAAGAGATGTTGAATCATTTGATTAGACTAATGAAAGCAAACAACAAATTTACAGGGTTGAGATAACTGCTTCTCATTCTGATGGATATAAATAGTAGGGAAAGGTAAAATTCACAGTTGACCTTTAAGACTGGATTCTGGGGCAGCTTTAGTGCTTTAGCAGGCTTTCCAGCGAAGCTCTTGATCACTGCAGTCGTTTTGGTATTGAGCTTTTTCAGCTTAACCTGCTGGAAGTTAGAAGTCACTTCAAACAGAGACCTTTCAAAAGCATTCTGAACACTTTAAATATTTAAGGATAAACTGTAGGTGACGAATATAAAATAGGTGCAGGTTTCTCTGCATGGACAAGTGGTGGTGTAGGACATGCTTCCAGTGCCTGTGTTTTCACGGGCAGCTCTTGGAGAAGCTGTGTGAGTGATTGTTGCTGCTGGGAGCGTTCTGCTGAGGTGTAAATAACAAGGTTGGACATTTTACTCTAGCTCTGCTGTTTTTTATTAGCGCTGCTTAGCTATAGCCCCAGGCAATGTGAAAGCGACGGGAGGAAGGGACAAGCTGTGAACTTCCCCCTCTCCCGGCAGAAGATGAGGAGAGCCGCAAGGTGCGGGGATCTTGTTGCCCTAACCCCCACTGGCATGTTAATTCTTCTTGTCCCTGTATGTCTATCTTAAGACCAAAATTGTTACTGAGGGAATTGCATGCTGGGTCACATGCGGGTCTCATTCCTGTGCCTTTCTTCCTTTTTGATGTTTGTATGGATTTTTTTTTTTTTTTTAAATCTATTAAAATTGAGTGATTCAACTGCTCTGGTATTTCATTGCTGTTAATTTTGCTCCCAAGAAGGCATTGATCCGGAAAGCTGCTGCTTATCTTCAGACTGCAACTAAATACATCTAATAACTATTTGCTGTTAAATCTTCCGTCTGTGATGGGCCCATCTGCTCATGTGCTTGTGGTGGCAAAGAAGACAGGTCCAGCTTCACTGTGGGCAGATCTGAATCCTGTTCTGCTGCTGTCAGCTCAGCCTTAGTTCTGGAGGAGATGTGCCTTGGAACAGGTGAAATGTAGTTCTGCAGGTATAACCCATTGGCAGGACTTTGATCCCTTCCTTAATTACCATGTTTGCTTAATTTGTGTTGGTTAGCTTACAGTGATCTTGATTACCTGATGCAATAAATTAAAGATTCAAAGAGAGAGATGTTTTTAAGGTCTTGAGGTCAAACTAGGTATGTCTGTATTTCTTTTCCATTCCAAAATGAAACCTGCTGTTTTGACCCTGTGAATGTCGAGCTTTTTCCAACACGTGTACCTGTAAACCAAAACCACCAACTGTTTTGTTATTTGCTAACCACAAACGCACTCCACAGTGTTCTTTGATACTAAGTCTCTTCCGAGGTCATACACAACTCTCAGTTCTGGGGATGCAGTCCAACCAGCGTGTGACTCTGTTCCCATATGATGAACTATTGGTTGGTTACACTGGAAAAATAGAGATCCTGAGTATTTTGTCTTTAGCTGCACCATCAATGCAGTCTCTCTTCCATGTGTAATGAACTTAAGCCAACTGTAGAAAGGGCTGAGAGCATCAGAACTTTTGGCACCAGAGTGGAAACTGCAGTGTAGGCTTCAGCTTTAACACTAACAAAGATATTTATCACTGAGAACAGAGATGAGTGAAACCCAACTGAAGCAAAATGCTTCAGGAAGGTAATTTTAAATGCCCCAAAGTTTGATGCTTTGACTCAAGCTATTTATGTGTGTGTGTGTGTGTGTGTGTGTGTGTGTATATATTATATATATATAGTCAAAATATTGACTAAAAAAGTTTCTGAAATGGCTTCTTGATCTCCTGATCTAGATAAGGGTCCTGAGGGCTCAAGCTCTTCTCTAGTCTGACTGCAGCTGAGGGCTGCAGGATACCAGTCAGTAGGCACTGGCTGTGGGATGGCAGCACCGATGCTGCAGTCGGGCTGCTTGTACCCCGTGCGGTCCTGATGCTGGAGATCTGAGCTCCTCCGGGTCCCCTGAGCTCCCTGGAGGTGGGAAGGCGTCTCGCCTGGTTCCAAATGCCTGCGACAAAGAGGATCTTAGCCTGTTTATGCTGCACTCCCAGTTGTGATGTATTTAATTTCCAGCCAGCACCTTGATAACCCCCTATCTCTGTGTCCCTTGGTAAACAGGCTTCCAAGGGGAGCTCTGCAGTCGAGGCACGTCCTCTTGCCTGCTCTGCTGGCTCGAGCTGGCTTAGTCATGCATTTCACTGAGTGTGTCACATCTGAGGCGCTCTCTCCTGCTTCTGCTCCCTGAATCCTTGCTCTATAGAAGACAGTAATCTGCAAAAGGGCAGTTAAAAACGTGGAGCTTGGTTATACGGTCATGTCACTTCCTTTGCCCTGATCTTTGGACTGGGCTAAGGAGATAATGTTTTGAGAACAGGAAAAAAAAAATCAGGATCCTAGGAAGATGGCACTGCACTGTTCAACTCCAGGGAGAGCCAGTGAAATGAAAATGCTACACGTGATTTTTTTAGGAAAAAATGAAGTGAAGACTTCTGGGTGTCATGCCATTTCTCCTGTCAAATTCTGTGTCTGGAAGCTCCTGTTGAAGCTCCTGGTCACTGCACAGGGATGGCATCATCAGTTTTCAGTGTCCTGGTTCTTTTACTCATGTGTTTCCCACCTGAAGCTGTAATCTTGTGACGATATAATCACCTCCATAGCAACCTGCATGTCATAAACAGGATTATGGAGCCTGGTAAGGATGAAGGGCACACAACTTAGAGCCCCCTCGTGCAAATGCCCTCGCTGAGGTAGAGCAGAGAAGGGCACCTGCAGTGTGACGATCATGCAGACACCGGGGTTTGCAGCGCAGAGTGGTACCTCGGGGCCCTGTCACTGGGAGAACGCGGGAGCCAGAAGGGCATGCAAGTGTGTGTGCACGAGATGTGTCCTTGAGTACAGTAAGGCCTTAAGAAGGTGAATCTTTGTGGTTAGCAATTCTCAGTAAACAGAGAGCCTGCTGCTGATCTCAAGCCAGTCTGCAGCATTCACACCTTATCTGCTAATGCGACAAAACCTTGAAGGCGCCAGGGACATGCGCTGGCCATTTGTTTTTACCCCCTCTTCCCTGCCCTCCTTTGCTCTGCTTCCACAAACCTCCCCCTACTCCTCACCTGGAGCTTAGCTTATTTTAGAGCCCTTCATTTTCTGCTATTACTCTCCTTAGAGTTGAGTTAAAATACTTTTCCAGAACATGCCCAAACTAGTCTTCTCTTCTTAGTAAGATTTTTAGTTGGCTGCTTAGTTTTTTGTTGAAGATGATGGAAGGAAGGAAGAAAAGCAAGAGCTTCTCTCTTTTTAGCCCCCTCTGGGTTGAAGGCTGAGGATGTGTTGTGGATTTCTTGGCAGACCCATAAAGGGAAAGCTACTTCACTCACTCAGTGCCAGGGGTCTCACGATGCTGTATAGAGGGAGAACAGTAACTTTGCTCTGTAAGAGTGTGTGAACGGATCCCTGCTCTTTTGTTCTGCAGTTTATGCACCACTTGCTTTCATTCAATAACTCTTGCATCTTCATGGAGCTTTTTATGGCAGATGTCAGTTGGGATCCTTCCGGGGACCTTATTTGGGGGCTGCTCAAAACTTCCTAGGAAATTGCTCTTACTTTTTCTGCAATGTTCAGACAGTGTAATAAATTCTTCATTGTTTCAGTGACTCAAGGAACTGCTCAGCTCTTTCCAGCAGAATTAGCACCTGCTGAATTCCAGGCAACTGTGCCAGCCCACAAGTGCTGGCACATGAAAGTATCATGTCAAGAATCCAATATATCCAAAAATCCCATTTTCAGTGTAGGTTTGGAGTAAGATAATGTTCCTAATGCAGTTGGTCTCTGTGGTGCTACCAAAACTACTTTTCTGGTTGTTGGTGGAGCTGATCTGAGGTTGTGGTCACTAGTGTTTGTATGAGATAGGGCTAAGGAGGGCACAGGGCTGTTTGTATCTTTGGAGAATCCCTAGTGTGGCATTTCCGCAGCCAGGCTGTAGTTAGTGGTGTCTGCAAGGCTGTATTGGTTAGAGAATGAGCTTTGGGAAGGTGCTGTCTGTCTTACACCAGAGCCTGTAGTTTTTGCTGCTCTGTGCTCTTTGATTAGGCTGCTCTCTTAGAGTAAGGTCACAACTGTGGCTTAAAGCAGCTGTCTGTAAAGAGTGAGGAGAAGAATTGTGTGCAGAGGAGGGTGGATCTTCATCTTCAGGTATTTTAAGTTGAATGCCTGGTGCAACCCGAAAACCAACTCTAGAGCTTAAAAATACGTACGCAACTTTTGAATGCAGAAAAGCTCCTCTAGTTGATCCTTGGAGGACGAGTGAATGCATTTTGGGTTAGAAATGCTCAAGTTTAGTGACATTGCAGCCCCCACACCGCAGCACAGCAAGGGATGTCCCGGGTGGCCTCCTGAGCTGAAGGGCTGAGGTGGATCTTAGCGGGAACGACCACTACTCTGCTGTCGAATGGCTGTGACCTGGGAGCTCCAGGGGAGGCGAGATTAAATATCCTGGTGTTTTGGGACCAGAAATCCATCCTCATATGACTTCATATGACTTTGAAGTGCTGCTGTGCATGGTTGTGCAATGGATGGGGCTGCTGCTGTTGTACAGTACCTGAAATGGGTTTCTTCTCTTGCAGTACCCCTCCTAATATTTCCATATGAATGCAGAGGGGTGTGTTTTCAACCTCCGATGTGAGGTTAAAAAAAAAAGACAGGGTGAAAAATCTGCTATCTTGAATAATCTCTCTGAAGGACAGTATTGTATAATCCAAAATATGCAACTTTTCTGTCAGTAGATACTTGTGAAGAAATTTGCAAAAAGAATCTAAACTATGGTTAGGGATTTTCAGGAAAAGTTGAAAAGTTATTAGCTGAAATAAAACCAACAATCCTCATGATGGGACCAGAGGGCCAAATGACATAGTTTCTCTGAGGCTTTATACAAGGGTCTCTGAGGCTAACTTCAGGATGATAAGGAGATGTGGCTTATGTGTGTATATTTAGGTGTGTGTGTGTGTATATATGCATAAATATGTTTACATAGCTTATGTATATCTACTGGGGGAGACAACAAAACCCTCAAGCCTCCTCTCTCCTTCCTACACTCAAAAACACCAACCAACCAAAATCACTTCTGAGTATGACTGTGGGGAACTTCAGTTGATTTAGGATGTGAAACAAAACGTACTTCCCCCTTCTGTTTAAGACTGTGAGTGCAGTGAGTGGCACTGCTGATGCTGTCTGGAGGAAGACTGCAGCTGTGTTAAGAAATTCAAGGTTAAAGCCATCGGGCTGCTGACCTTAGTGGCACTGTCCTTTGGTGGGAAGATGTGATACTTCTGAAATGCAGAACTGCAGAGGTGAAATTAATAGCTTTAGTGGATGGAGAAATGGGAAAGTCTTTGTATCTATAGCAAGTGTCTGCTTGAGTTCTCCAGCAAAAAGGTGAAAATCTGGATACTTGCAAAGGATAAGTTGATCACAAGTGGGGAAACAGCTCTGCGGCCTTTCAAAGGCACAAACTTGGCTTTTAGCTTGTGGGGATTGTATTTCTAGACCCAAGCTGGCATTTAGTGTGCCTCTGAGTTGGTAGCAGTATACAAATCCTGTAGTAAATGATCTTAAAAGCAGCGCAGCCAAATGAGGGCATGCCAGAACCCTGCCTAGTCCTCACATGCTGCTTTTTGGTGGCTGAGATGTGACAGCAACAACAGGGCAGCCCTTTCCGTCATCCTGCTGCCAGCGCTGGTGCTCCGGGTCCCGTTGGGAACAGCATTCCCAGGAATGAGCGTGCTCAGCAACTGTGTTGGTGCAAAACGGACGTGGTCCTGGAAGACCAGAGTTGGGTGACACAAGCTCTTCCACAGCCCCAGGCAGCTAAAGCCTCAGCAGAGCAGATGGTGTTTGTGTTTCTGCCCATAAAACTGATCCAAGCAGCACTCTGCCGAGGAGTAGATGCTCTCAGTAACTCCCCACACGCAGTGGCTGAGAAAACAAATGTCCAAGGACTCTATTATCCACAGTGTCCTTGTCTATCAAAGGCATGTCGCTGTGAGCAAGTTACTGGATTAGCATAGCAGGGGTGGCTTGAGGTAGTGCTGATAAGAGCAGAGTGTTTCCTGCTAGAATTATGACCAAGTGACTTAGAATTCTGCTGTGTTGCACATTTTTCATCCCCTGACTTAAATAGGAAAGATTTGACTGCCTCCAGTGTCACTGCTTCCTCTTTTACGTCTGTAATTTGCAGAAGGGTTTTCTGGTGTCCGAGTCTGCAGTGTCCTGGGGTTGGTAGCGGAAGGTCATTCCCTGTTCTGAGAACCACGTCATATTATAAAATGTTTCCTCCCTTGTGCTACGTTTTGAAAAACTCTTCCTTCTAATAAATTGGAAAAATGGGATGGGCTGTGTGTAATTTAACTTCTAATGGATGGAAAAAGAACACTTTTGTTATTGGAAGGGGATATAAAGAGATGGCTGTGCTTTTTATGTTACAATGTTTGGGTGCTTGGATATCTCCAAAGGCCCAGAAAAAAGTTTGCTCTTGCCATTTTCAAGTTCAACAAAAGTTTTGAGTGATTAAAAAGAACAACAAAAAGTTACTTTCAAAGTGTTAAGGTCAATGCAAACATTTTGGCTTACACGAGTGTGTTTGTACATACCCTAGTTATATGCAGCCCAAAGTTTGCTGTGTGGTTTATGCTTGCTATCTGAATATTCCAAGCCTGAACACTTCTCCACAACACGACACATCTGTATTTAACTCCCGTGCATTCCTTCTGCGAGGCAGAACAGGCATGAGGAAGGGGCAATGTGCTGTGCCTAGGTAGCCTCTGCTTGTTGCTCAATTAGGTGTCTAGATTTGCTGTTTGCTCGGCCGCAACGCCCCCAAAGCAGCCTGTGCTGTGTGTTTAACCAACACCCGCATGGCGTTTCGTTCCTGACCGTCCTATTCTGTGTAGAAATCTAAGCTAGTGTGTACTCGGTTATCTGACAGTGCAATTGTGAGTCAAACAAAAGATAAATAAAGTTATTACAACTCTCCAAGGAATGTAGAGGTGAATAATATCTAAGTGTATGAGAGCTGCAGTGCTAAGTTGAACTGTGTTTATCTAAGAGCATGAGAGCTGCAGTGTTGAAGCTGAACTACGTTTGCAGGAGCTAAGCGTGGAGCAAGGGCTGAACTGGTGTTTCCTGGCGTTAGCTGTGACTGTGTGCATAGAGTGTCCCAATAGCCTTCTCTCTGGAAGTCTTTTATATATAACTCAGCATGGAGCTGCAGTCTGGAAATGCTGGATTTTTTTTTCTTTCCTTTTTTTATTTTTTATGGCCTGCTCAAAGACTTTTTCCTTTTGAGAAGTGGGATGTGGCTGCTGGATCATTGCTGGAGTACTCAGTCCTGTGTCCATTGAACAAGCTGCTTCCTGCAACCGTTCAAAATAAGTGTATGCAGAAAGCCTGCCTATGTGTCTTCCTCTTTGGACAGTGCATTTGTTGGAGAGTCAAAAAGCTTGGTGATACTATCTTCTCGTGCACTTAGCGTGACAGTCAAACTTGGGCTGTAAATACTTGTGTTTGCACGTGCATCTTATTCAGGCTAGACCTCAACAGACAAATAATGCTCAAGTGTGGCCTAACACCGTCCCTTCATTTATATAAACAGGAGCTAAACTTGAGGCTCTGTATGGGAAATCCACAGTCAATGCAACTGTGTCCCATCCTTAAAGCTTATGGCTCCAGGCCCTTGAATCCTGCTTGTCTACGCACCAGGCTTATGGCTTTGGAGATGGTGGTTGCACAATCGCTTCCGTCTGACGCAGCCCACGTTGTGCTGATAAGGGAAGGAAGAAACAACGTTCAGGACGATGGTTGGAACATGCTGTGTTGCACCCTGTGCCTGCGCAGGGCAGATCAAAGAGCTGAGCTGGCAGCGAGCAACTTTCCATGGTGGTGCAGAGGTGGTGGCATCAGAGCTAGTCACACTGGCATGAAAAGCAGCAGCCCTGCTCACCTGTGGTCTCGATATTTGAGCCTAGTGGACCAGAGTGAACTATATGCAAAAAACGCTCTTATTTCATGCCAGGTTGGCTGCTGTACCCTTATCTCCCTCGCTGTGCAGCCACGTCAAAGATTGTATCAGGACGTGGATGGGAGTGAGGGAGCAGGTACTGCTGAAGGAAGCGGAGGTTTGTGGAACGGGGGCTAATTCTGGCCCTTATGTTAAGTGCCACGTGCAGCACTGATGTAGAAAACTGCTCTTTATCAGTAAAACAAGGAAAATATTCCCTTTCCCAGGCAAACTCACCTGTGTTTAAGCATTTTGATGTATAATGCATTGTTTTGTCTGTTACGGGGAAAACAAATATCTGCAAAGCAGCTAAACTTGGTTATGACCATTTGTGTGAGGTTATGACCATTTGTGTGAGGTAGGAAGGAAATAGCTGTGCTTTGTGGTGCTTGATCGCTAGAAAAATCGGGTTTAATGGGTGGATGGGAAATTGCTAGGTACAGAAGGCAGTGTTAAATATCCCCTTTGGAATGGTTTGGAGTGTTGCCTCAATAGGAAGAATTCAGAAGGAGACTAAGTAAAAAGATTCCTGGCTGTCTCCTGTCTTCATATGACACTATAGCTTTTATAAACATTTTTAAACATCATGGGAAAAAATACACTTCTAGGTTTGGCTTATAGATTAGCAGTTTCCTCCTTTCTGGTTTGCAGTCGGAAACTGCATTGGGTTTGGAAAGTCGATAGGACAAACCGCTGCACCGCTGGCAGCGCGAGGCCTGTGATAGCGTTTTATTCCTGGTTCCTTTATGGTCTGCGGAACTTGAGCTGAGCAGGGAACGCTGCAGTTAGCATCAACCCCTCAGTTTCTTGGCTTTTGCTTTCCTTGCTGCTTTCTCCACCAAAGACCATACGATCCATGACTTTCATGTTGCCTTGAGCTGTTCCCATTGCCACGTGAGGACTTGATCAATTCTTTACTTCCACAGGGAGTGGATTAGAGGGAATTTGATGCTCTTATTGGTGTATATGTGCCAACTTGCCAACAGAAGTGCATTAAAGCTTCAGAAATGACATGCAAAACCATAGATAACAGTCCTGTGTTAACACTGCATGCTTAAGGTGGTGATGTGATATCATTTTCCAGCTGGACAAGCAGCAACACAAATGACCCTTTAACTAGACTCTGGCGTTCAAGTTCAATTCCATACCTCAAACACAGCTACTGTGCAATTTCCCCCCAAACCTGCAAGTTACTCTGAAACTGTCTGTCTCCTGAAGCCCTTTGCAGAGCTGTGCCTCTTTTAAAGAGTAATGAGCTTGAAAGCAAGATACGGGGCTGTGTGACTGTTCCAGCCCATCCATTTATCAGTGAAATTGTTTCCCAGTGCTGTATGCTGATGGAAAGTGTCAGGCTTGATAAATATGCTCGAGCTTCTTCACTTCTTCTTTCTCCCTATAGTTTAGCTTCTAGTAAGAAATATTGATATGTAAAGTATTGGATATATACAACAGGGACCAAATTGCACTGGAAACAGGGCAGGGATATTTTAAAGTTAGTTAGATGTACAGTCAAAGCAGCAGGGTTTCTTTTGTTTTATAAAGACTTTATTAAAAAAGAAAAGGCAACTGGACTCCCATGTATCTGGAAGGGAATATCCTTGAAATATCCTTTGAGATGTTTGCTCTGTTGGAGACCAGTAGCCTTTTTTTGCCATTTTTTTTCTTACTATCAATACTGCTATTTTTTTCATGTAGTACAGAGTCAGTGAGTCTGGGATTCTGGGCATCTTATTTCTGCTCTCTGATTGAAATCGCTCTTCCTGATGGAATGTAAATCGGAAATGAGCTGAGCTACACATATGGGGCCAGAGGAAGATGGGGAGTGGCTTAGTGCCTGGAAAACTGTTAGTTCTGGCTATCTGCTCACTAGCTTAGAAATAATTACTCCTGAAACGTTAGGAATTTGGCTAGTGGGGTCATTTTCTGTCCTTGTTACCTATGGAAGGATGGTGCCAGGCAGGAATAGCATTCGTGTTGTAAGATTTTTGGTTCTAGTAAGACTTGAAGTGAATGCAAAACTACATTTTATGGTATTTTTCTACTAACGCTTTTGGATTTCAGATGCAAATTGAAGACAACACTTTCTGTTAGCCTGAGTAAGTGTTCCACAGGTGACTGATTTATAAATGAGAGTATCTGGTTACCACACTTTTCGACTCCCTGGTACTTGTTTTATATAGTTTCTCGCATGGTTAACTGTTACCTGTTGCTAGCGTGGTCTTAGCCTTGAGATCAGAGAAGTTGTTTAGCCCCTCAAGTGCAGCAGGAAAAATAGACTTAGTCACCTGGGTGGAGTTGTTTGCTCTGCCTCGCTGATCTGGCAGGTGAGATCTGACAAATAGGAAGCTCTGGACAACTTGTAATGTTTGTGTAGTAGATGTGAAAGTTAGACTTTCATTTTAGGTTATGGAGACTTGTAACCTCATTGTAAGATGGGACAAGAATGAAGGAAAAACTGGATTAATGTTTTTATCTTTCAGGAGAGGAGTAAATGGGTGCTTAATCAACCCAGTCCTGAATTGCATGAGCTTTTTTGTGCTGGTGTTCTTGGTCTGCCTCTGATGCAAAATGTTCAGCATTGATGCTGAAATAGATGAGAGCAGCTCTGGCACCTTCATGAATTTTTGCTGCTGTAAATGTTGAAAGCAGTACTTGGTGTCAGAAATGGAGTGAGCCCCCTTCTTAACTAGGCTTCATAGCTCTCCTCTGCAGAAGGGAAAGCAAGTTGATACAGAGATAACTGGGACTTACAAACTTGAAAACTGTGCTTATATAAATGATTATGAACTGTTTTGACTACAGCTTTTGAATAACGTACACGTCTAATTTTGACTTGTCTGCTTATCAAAGTTTACCACCACTAGTTTTGTTGTGCCTCACTCAAGGCAGCTAAGAAAGATGTGGTCGATTCTCAAATGAATTTTTACTCTTGTTTTCTAATGCTTTTAAAAACTTTTTTTCTACTGACTATGCTGGAAGTATCTGCTGCTTTTCTGACAAGAATGTGCGTGGTGAAGGCACTCCATTTCTTATCTTGCTTGGAAATTTTTCCCCTGTATTTAGTGAGATGCCTATTATAGGGATGACTGAGTGAATGTGGGGGGAGATCTGCGGTTTGTGTCCTTAAGATCTTAAGCCTGCTTTTTGCTCCATCCTGGCAGCATGGATTGCTCAAGGGCCTTTCATTTCACTGCAGACTTTGGTCATCAGGAGTCAAACTTATCTATTTGACTCTTCTAGGGCTTCTCATCTGTTTCAGTGCAGTCTGGTCTCCTGCCTCAACTGAGGGACAGGCAGTTTTGGAGCAGGGGACAGTAACATAAAACAGTTGGTTTTGCGTGGTTTAGCTTTTGGGTTAGAAAATAGTGGAAAATAGCAATTCCAGGCCACATAAACAAAGCATTGCGGTAATTGCAGCTGTGCAATGATGGCAACAGGGAGAGATGCTGATGCTTTTCCACCCTCTAGCATGTTTTCCTTGGTTAGAGGCCAGTGGAGAGGCAAAGCTGCTGACAGTATGGTATATACTGGACTCCTGAGATCTGTAGTAGCCAGATCACAGAAAAAGAGCTGGAAATGTGCGTGTTCTCTGTTGTTCTACCTTACCTGCCTCTTGCTGTCTCCAGACTTGCTTCTTCTCCAGCCACACACTGACAGTTTACCTGTGATCTTGGACTAGGCTGCTAATGCAGGCCTCGATGCATTCCCTTGTAATGTTACACCTTTCTCCTTAGCTGTTTGAGTCTGCAAAACAGATCACCCCGTCTCCATTTCAGCTCTCTCTCTCCAACTGTGATGCTTCTCTTTTGTCCTGCCGTATCATGAGATTAATGTGGCAGCTCCATGTAATGCTGATTTGGTTTGGGAGGTTGTGCTAGAGGAAAGCTATACCCTGCCATGAGATATGAGATGTCCTGCTCAGGTACTACAAGTAGTTTACGTCCTCCACATCCATGTCGTCTTCGGTTACCTGCTACCCGTGGCCATGGTGATGGAAGGCATGACTGCTGGCTCAGCTTTCCACATTATTCCCATTTCTGTACTCTCTTTTGCTTCTTCTGTGGGAAGCTTAGACCTTTTTTTGTGTCAGGTCTTGGACCCTGGAAGAGAGCCCCTTTTCCAAGGAAGTTGTGCTCGAATCGCTCTCTCTTGCCTACATTGGAATGGGACATCTCCGAGGGCAACGCTGGGCCGTGCTGCTTTGGGTGAGATTTGGTACCTTGTTGGGGCAGGAATGACTGCCCTGTGTCAGAGCACAGCTTATTCCTTCCCTCCCTGCCCTCCTTTATCCCCAACTCCATCTCCCCGTTGGCCAAGGAGATGCCAAGCTGCAGCAGGCACTGAAGATGGGATCATCCCATCTCGTTTGTGTGGAAATAACCTGGCGCGGCTGCTCCACGCCGACCCCATCATTCATTTCCTGAGCTGCTGCCGGCCCTGCCTGTCTCTCCCTGATTGACCTCTGCCGGGGAGCGATCGATGCCGCGATTAGCCGGGAGTTGAGGCCCTTGCTGTGCTCGTCACGCTCTGTTTGTGGGCGCGCGGAGGAGGCGGTGGAAGGCAGCGCTCCCCGCCGCCCGCTCGCGTTGCTGTGCAGCTCGGGGAGGCAGCAGCCAATGGGGAGCACAAGCATCGCGGCCGCTCGGCTCGCCGAGCCGCTCCAGAGGTGCCTTGTTTTCAGTCTGAAGCATTTACCTCCCCATTGCCTCCTCCTTCCTTGTGTGTACCTCTCCCTTCCTCCCTGCTCTGCTGTTTTCTTGTCCGGAGATGGCATGTGAGGTGTAATATCCATGCTAGTGAGTCCCTCATTCAGTCTCAGATTGAGCTTGATGTATTTCTTGCATCCACAGAGTGATTCTGTTGTGCTTTTTACTGTGAGGGAAGGTCTGTCTGTCACCTCGTGACCATTTGAGATGGTTGGTCCTTCAGCTGGAGGCAAACCTGCGCTCTGAAGGCTTGTGCTTAGCACAGTGCTCTAAATAAGCTGAAAATGCTCCTAAAACGAGGTCATCAGCTATGTCACATGCATGGGCACATGCAGTGGTATGTGCTGGTACATGAGCTGTGTGACTGCCTAATAATTTGGACCTCCCAAAACAAGGAGGATGTTGGCAAATTAGTGTGGCAATAGGAGGGGCACTGGGATGGCTGGAGGAAAGGCTGGAGGATCCGGGTCTTTTGGGCCCACGGAAAGCGACAGAGATGTGAGCAGCCTTCCCCTCCCAGGAGGGTCTTGGAAAAGACCTCTTGGAAAAGACGGTATAGGATTTGTCTGAGGAGCAGAGCAAAAGGATGTGAGATAACACTGAAAAGTTATGGCAGGAACTAGGTACAATCACACGTGAAAATCTCTTCCCATAGAGCTGGGCCTCAGGGAGGCTGGGGAATCTCCATCCTTCGAGACACTCCGCACCTGCCTGGGCAAAGCTCTGAGCAGCCTCATCTTACTATTAAATTAGTGCTGCTTGGAGCAGCAGGTGGGACTACACTGACCTCCAGAGGGCTTTTCCAGCTGTTTTCCTTCCTTCCTTCCTTTCTCTCTCTCTCTTTTTTTTTTTTCCTGCTTCTTCTTTCTCTATTGTCTTAAGGGATCTGTGAAATTGAGGTTTGTCTCTGAAATCTGCTAGGAGACCATGTTGGCTTAGTGGAGCAAATTCTATGCACTGAAACTTTAAATGTGCATCTTTAACACCTAGAGGAATGGATCCTTGAGGACCTTGAGAAGGAGACCGGACAGCCGTGAACGCTGCCTTCCCCCTGCTCCTTTGCTTGCTGAGCAAAGCCCAGACTATGCTTTGCTTTCCCAGCTCGGCTCCTGCTGCTCCCACACTAGTGTAATCTGTTTAATGCTTTGCTTTCACATCCCCATCCTTCAAAACATGTTGACTTCATCTCCAGATCAGTAAAGAATAAAGCAGGACACCTTGTTTTATCTCTAAGTAATAAACTCCAAGTGAGTTACAACCTGCCTGCAATGAAAAGCTGGTCACCAGGCTCCTGCACCCTCTGGGATCCCAGGAGGTTATTGGAACAGCACACTGGCCCAGTTTCGCCTCCTCGTGTGTGCAGTGAATTGATTTTCTGTTTTGTTTGGTGTTTTAAGCATGACTCTGTAAACTAGTTTGCTGGTTGGCTGCTGTGTGTAGGGCCAGCAGTTGACAAATGACTTTGGAGGGTGAAAGCAACCTAAGTAGCTTAATAGGATTTAGCTCTGTCTACGCTGGCTTGCCAGAGCATGTTATAAACCACTTTAGTGGGATTCCTTCTTTAAATATAAGCATGACATCAGTGTAGGCAGAACCTCTAAAAGAGCTCTGGGAGCTTTTCTGTAAAATCGATCTCAAAATGCTGTTCAGAAGAATTAATGAGTGAATGTCGATGCAGGAACTGGAGTTCTGGGAGGAATCCTACCACAGTTGCTCTCCTGAGAAGAATGCAAGCATCTCCGAAGGAGGGCTGTGTGTATATTAGTGTTTATATCTTAAATACTTTGATTATAGTCTCATCCGTCTTGGGAAAGCAGAACAGCTAATGAGAAATCCTGTTAGGTCAAAGTGGTGCAAATGGCTGCTTCTTTCAACTGATACAACTATTAATGTACTGCAGAGTAGCTCAATGTGCTGCGTCTTCCCCAAGCTTGGTCACCAAGAAAGCTGGCAATGAGGCCAGTTTGTTCCTGAACACCTAGAATGACACCAGTACAACACAGGGCCTTGACAGCTTCCAGCTTTGCAGGCAAACGAGCTATAATGGAGGCAAAAAGCTTTGTATGGCTGAAAGGAACCCGTTCCTGCCCTTTCCTGTACTGTGCTGGGAGATGGAAGGACTGTGAGCCTTCAAGTTGGAGCAGCTCTGAGTGGGACATCTTCTGTAGCACATGCTGAGGTACCATGTTTGACCTGTAACCACATCTTTTATTTATTTATTTTTTAAATCTGCCTGTTACCTGTTGCCCTCTTCTCATGAATGGCACTCAGGGCATGAATTTAAATAAAGTCCCCCGTTTTAAGAGCGTGACAACTGAACAGCAGAAGTGGAGTGGTAAACCACGTATGCTGACCCCTTACCAAAAGGCTCATCTGCAGGGAATAGCATCTGACTTCATCTCGGTTGCTGCAGAGCCCATGTGCAGCTCCGTTGTGCTTAAAGAAAGCTGTAAAGAAAGTGTCTCTATTCAGGCTGCATTTCCCTTCAGTGCAGCAGCCGGAGGCCCTAATCCCTTCTCCGCGTTTGGCGGGGAGCCGGCGTGGGGCCTTTCTCAGCACTGGAGCTCGTGGTACAGAGGCTGCGGCGCTGAGAGCAGAAGTGGTTAATGAGGCTCCCAGCCTTGTCAGTGGTGCAGAAACACAGGCTCCAGCTGGGACTGCGGTGGGTCTTGGCGAGCTTGGGCACCTTTTGATCTGCATCCTCCGTCAATCTCCCAATGGTTTTTTTTTTTTTTTCCTGGGTTTTAAGGTTCCCAATAGTGAATATTGGTTGTCTTCGTCTCTGAATGTTTTTGAGAACGTTTTCCTTTATTTAAGGGAGAGGGGGAACCCACAAACCAAAACCAAGGCTCAGATTGGAGGTGTTTCCTCTTTTTTGGGGGGAGGGAAATACCTACCTTCCTAGCCTGAAGGAAGACATTTCCTCCCTTCTTACCCCAGTGGTAGTTGTCTTCAAAGAGAAAGTTTGGAATGAATTTATGGTGAGCGGAGGAGCCCTGCACTTGTTTGTAGTGAATAGTCTGTGGCTAAATGGCATGTTCACATTGTTTGTGCCAGGAGGTCAGTTCAGTTCCACAGTCAATAGACAGGTCAGAGGTCTGTGTTCCTCTTTTCCCAACTTGCTGGAGAAAAAAACCTGTCCCTAGGGGATATGGCCCCTCTCCGACTCTGTGCGGCCCCTCCGCATGCCAGAGATACTGCATTAAAGCTGACTTTAAATAGCAAATATTTTCAGGAAGATGTCGAAGGGACAGCCAGAGGTAACACAGTGGGTTGTGAGTTTTTAAAGATCTACAGCTTGTCTGCCTTTGATTTTGCTCTTTAATCCTTTGCTGAGAGGTCAGCCACCAGGGTAGCTATTCCAGTGCAATTTGCTAATGTAATCGTGAGCGCTGCGCCTCTCACCCCGTAATAGACTTTATTCCTATTCCAAACTCCAGTTTTTGCTCCATAAAGGGCCTCCTTTGGCTGTGTAGGCAGCTGCTGGTAAAGCTGAATGGGGCAAATGGCAGCACAAATGCAGTGCCTGGTTTTTCTTTTGTTTGTTCCGCTTCTCGCTTTCAGTTTTGCAGATTAGCTTCGAGGTTGCAAGCTGAGCACACAGTGCGCTTGGATCTCGATGTTAAAGATACCTGAGCAGCTTTCATCTAGCCTATTGGTGTCACTGAAGCCTAAACCCTGAAGCCCAATTAAAACAACTTTTTCTGGTCTGTTCAATTCTAATAAAAAGACTTTATGAAGCCACTTGGTTAGATTTGTTGTGTTTGCCAGAATACCCTTCCCCTTTCTCCATTACGTTTCTTTTCCCCTTTTAACTCAAGTGCCCCTAAATGCCAAAGTGTGTTCTAGAATTTCTTGATTATACTAGAAAAATGGTTCAGCTTGTAGCTTTATCATTTTTCTCATGGCTGCTATTTAGGGAAAACTTATTTCATGGGATGAAATAAGTTGTATACATGTTAGTAGGCATGTTAAGTTGCCTTTCAAGTCAACATTATTATCAATATGATACTGGAGTTTCCATTCCAATTTGGAGTCTCTCAAATTATGTTGCATCACTTTTATGCTTCAGTGCAACAAACGCTATGGTGCATTTACAGTGCACAGCAGTGGCTGCACAGCAAAAAACTAAGACATAAATGGGATTAAAATGGTCTCTGCAGAAATGCTGTCATTCAGAATTTTCTGGGCAAGACTTCATTCTGCAAATAATTCAAGCACACAACCCCAGTGGCCCAGCAATGATCACATTTGCTAAATTTGTTTTTAAAGTGTTTATCTCTTGGGGTGTCTTACTTCCTGTGTTCCTGTGCCGCAGTTGGGTATGTTTTTCATAATCCTTTTGATAACAGGAATTATTAATGGTTCTTTCTTTATTATTTCTTTAAAAAATGTTTTTACAAATCAGTTGAGTGTTGTCATAAGCCGTAGTTCTACTGAAAGGATCTCCTTAAGAATAGGTTTATGTGGTAGGTCTGAGTATGTGCTGAAATAAATGATTTGGGGAGAAGGGAGAGGTGGTTGCCTGTCTGTTAACCCAGTGCCAGGAGCCGCTTCTCCTGGCACTGAGTGAGTTCCCACCCCTCTCCATGCCTGATCCATGCGCCCTGCCAGGTTCCAGCTACGCTCTGAGTGACTCTTCTACCGCGTTATTTGGCAGTGGAAGGTCACAGAGATGTTCCTGAAAGAGTGTGATGTTGGATAGAGCCTCAGAATGGAAAAATAAGAATTAAAGAGTAGAAGAGTGCAAAAGTAAGAGCAGGCCTGTCCTGGCTTTCCAGAATCTTTCTTGTCCAAGTGTGCGCGCGTGTGTTTTTTTTTTTTTTTTTTTTTTTTTTTTTCAATTTCTCTTTTATGAAAATGAACTCTTTTCATGTGGAAACTGTGGAAGCAAATCTGGAAATTCACTGTGGGCTTTTTGTCACGTGGACTTATTCAAGCTATTTTCCTTTCAGCTGTTCCGATAGATCCTGGAAGTCACGAGATGCACAGAGAAGATGCCAGAGGAGAGGTCTCTTTTGAAGGTTGCTTGTGCCATACAGCTGTGTGTGCTTTGTACACAGTTGTATGTCCTGGCTATCAAAGAGTTTGAAAAAACATCCTCTCTGACCAGCAAAGCTCTTCAAATAACATATTTGGTGTTGCTGAAGATGCTCCAGCAAGTTTGGAATAGTGTGAACTAATGACAGAAGGAAGCAGAACTGTGTTATGTAGAACTACCACATCCATGGAAACGCTGCCGTCCATCCCTGCTGATGGGGTGGGCTAGCCTGGCTGATGGGTTGTTGTTCCATTTGGGTCAAGCTTCCATACCTGGGAAGTTTTTGTTTTCTTTTCTACAGAGGGATGGCTCTGCTCATTTCCTCCCCTCTTCCCTCTTTCCCCTTCTGCCTCTGAGCTTTATATATGTTTTTCCAGATAGAAATGGTATGTGAAAGCCCCTCTTGTGAGAGATTGATAGTTGCCCACTAATGGGCAACTATCGCCTGCTCCGTGCAGCTTGCAGCTGCTTCCCAGGAGGCTGCGGCTGCTCTGGAAGCCAGAGCTGGGAGCTGAGTTCAGTACATTCGAACTCTGGTGTTAATCTGTTCCAATTGGGTTAGCTGTTATAAGAGGAGATGATTAAGCAAGCTAAATAATGCTGCTGCAGTCCTAAATGTGGTGGTTTAATCTTCATAAGGGCTGTGCCATTCCCTAGGCAAGCCTGGAAAGGGCAGGCGTTAGGTCCTGCGGAGGAGCAGGAGTGTTGTAGAGAGGTGCGTGTGATCATTATTACTGAAAGGTCAGTTCTTTCCCTGTACTCTTGAATTTCACAGGACCAGTATGAATATTTGTGTTTCAAACCATATCTAATAATAACAAAAAAAAAAAAAAACACACAAAGAAAGAACAGCTGAAAGGAGCAGTTGGAGCGCAGACTCTTTACACCTGGAGCGTGGAAAGAAAATCCTCGAACTTGGAGTCCCCTCCAGAGCACGCGCGGTCTGCTTAGCGTAGAGGGGTGAAAATGTGACATCCCAGCCCTGCGCTCGCCAGCGAGCAAGGCCAGGCGCGAAGAGGGGGGAGTTTCTCTAACTGAAGTGCATTGTCACTGAGAGCCCGCTTACCAAGAGGGGGAGGAAAGGAGGATGGAAATTGGATTAAGTCACTGGGCTTCAGGCCTGAGCATTTCCTGCCTTTTTGGATTTTTTTTTCCCTCCTATTTATTTATTTATTTATTTTTCCTGCCTTTATATCCCAGTTCTGCTGGGGTCCAGTACTTGGGGGTGCAAGGATGCCCTTCTCCCTATCTGCATGCAACAGGCAACTTGGCGATGCTGCATCTTGCCTGCAGGGAGCTGGAGAACTGCACATGTGGAACAGCCTTGGCAGGGGAGTTTATGCAGCACTTGGGCTTGAGCCAGGTAATGCAGGCAGTGCTTGCTTATCCCTGAGTTGTAGGAGCATTAAATTCATACTTCCCTTATAGTACGGGGTTTCTTTCCATTATCCAGTTTGCTGGAAAATTACCTTGTGAGGAGATTGGGTTTTAAGACTTTAATGGATGATACAGCTTTCTAAGCAAGGGAATAAAGCCACTTCTAAGAGACCGCAAGCAGAGGAACTGGTGTCAGGGAGGAATGTGTGAGCTAATCCGCTGTGGGAAAGGAATGTCTGCTGAATCGTGCGGATCTGTGTGGATGTGGGCAAGCTGAGTGCGGCTGCAGCAAGGGCCAGAGACCCCCTGAACTCTTTCTGTTATCCTTGCAGTGCCCTTCCCTTTAATATTCCAAATATTTACTTGATTCTTTTCTTTAAACAAAGTTAACATTCCCTTAACTTTGTCCAGTTGGGAATATTAGGAAGAAGTCAACTTCTAAATCTGAAGGCCTGTTCCCGAGAGGATTCCATACACATTTTGGAGGTTTGGGATTTTACGCAAAGACCTGCATGCACACTGATGCCCCCATTTTTTTAGAGCCCTGGAAGGGAATTTGCAGAATCCCCAGAAAGGAAATCCGCCTTTTCAGCGAGAATGCTCATTTGACAAGCTGCCAGTTCTGAGCTAAGCCTCATTTAATAAAGATTTAGTCTGTGGGGACCTGTCAGTGGAAACTGAATTTGGTGAGAGTGTCTCATTCTTTTCATCACTGTAGTGCATAGCGGCTTTCAGCCAGCATTATGGAGAAACTAGGGATAAGAACATCCAATTTAGTGGACCCCCTTACCTCTGGGAATATTTCCTTGCTGTGTAAGATGGAGATTGCTAAGTTGGTAACAACCGGGGGAATAAATGGATTGTTATTTGACTTTAACCCAATAGGACTCCAGTGTTCACTGCTGATTAGCGTGGCTTAGATCTGCGTTTGTGGGCAGGAAAAAAAAATCCAGCACAATTGGTAGGCAGATCCTTTGTACTAGATGCTTTCAAACCCTCTGCGAGAGGAGATGCGCTAATGAGCGCTGGCTCCTGCCCCTCTGTAATCTCCGCAGGGTAAGGAACGTAGACGTACCGGCAGCGTATATTCAACTATGGCTCTGGGCAGGGCTCTGGTGATGATCATGTTATTTATTGGTTATTACAGCAAACCAAACACGAGCAAGGATGTGTCGTCTTGGCCTCTGCACTGTAGGCTGGATCGAATACGAAGACTGTGTTGAAAGTCTAATTATGAAATGAAGGGTCAGAGCGTTAGTATGGAAGATGAGAATTTTTTATCAACCTAGCCTTGTTTTCACATATCGCCTTGAGAAATTAATCTGAATTAACCAGAAGAGTAAATTTGAAGCAGATCAGTTCAACCTTTCGAAGTGTGCTAAAGTGATTTAAACTACGCCAGAGGTAAAGTTGTTCTAGTTAAACTGCACTAAACCTGTGTGAACACTCAGTTGTGTTCAAAGTAGCCGTATTTGGCAGCTGTAATGCCAGCTCCCTTAGGAAAGCCTCTACTGTGCAGATAGTGTTTCAGTGTTGTGGAAGCTGGGCCATCTATATCACCAACCTGGTTAAATAGGTTTGAGCAATCTAGTCCTGCTAAGAGATGTTTCAACAGTTTTGTTCTCATGTCTGGTGTATTGCCTTTAGGTGGTTAAAAAAAATAGATAATGATGACATAATCCTTGGCATTTTCATTTTCCAGTAACGCTGTCAATAGCCTAAGGCAGCTAAGGACAAAGTGTTGGCCAACCTCCCTCCTCCAGTGTGGACTCGCTCCTAATACGTTGATCCGCGATCCTGCACTTTCTTGCAGGGTATTTCCTTGGGGAGGTGTCTGAGAGGAGATGAGGCTGTGGAACCTGCCCGCTGTTTCCATGGTGCTCTTCCTTGCTGCCGAGGGATCCCTAACAAAGGAGGATACGTCTTGGTGCCGTGGGAAAAGGCTCTTCCACAACATGTTTCCTGCCCGGCCTTACTGCTCTGCTGTGTTGAATAGTGTAATTGGCCTGGGAAGGCCTGTCCCCCAGGCAGAGGAGATGGGGATGGTTTAGCGCTGAGATCAGGCAGTGGTTTCCACATCCTTTTCCCCCCTCCTCTTTTCCCCCTTCTCCCCTTTCTCTGTTTAGATTTGCCAGTACGCGGCTGGCTGTGTTCCCTGCAGAGTCTGTTTCTGCCTGCAGCGGCTGCGGGATGAGTGACACCCCGAGACACTGGGCGATCTCCACACACCCCAGCGTGGCTCTCCCCCATGCAGCCCTTCTCGCTGGAAGGAGAAAAGAAAGAAAAATTGGGTCCCTGAACACACAGCCCATTCAGAACAAGTCGATGAAGGGTCAGATTGTTTCCATGTTGCCAGCCTTAAAAAGGGATCTGTTTGATAGGGTGCAATTACTTGCAATCTATGAGTCCATGAGCTGCTTAGATGTTCCAGGCTTTGCAAAAAAAGGTGCAGAAAGTAGTGCAAGAAGGACTTCAGTGCACAGCAGTTTCTTTTCTTGCTAAGAAGACTTCAGTCCTTCATGGAATAAATAGATATAAGAGCTCCTTTGGCAGCAGCCCAGTTTGCTTCATTTGTTCTTTTGGGTGAACGTTTCCCTCTTCCCACACTCCTTTAACCTCTTCTCCATGTTTTATTATTGCATTCTCAAGTCACTGCATGGAAATCCAGAAGGAACATTAGTTGCAGATTGAGTGGAAAGCTTTCTTTTGGCAAAAGCTCACTTTCAAGGTAAAATGATAAACAGTTTGTAGTCTGGCAATGATTAAGCCAGCTGTGTTGTTCAGATACTCAAAAGCTGGAGTGGTTAGTCTTATATTTTGTCCTGTGGGCTGAAATTACTGTGTTGAAGGTAAAATAATTTTTAAATTATTCATGCAAGATGAAAAGCATGGGGTTTTGCTTTTAAGGAACTATCTGAAGGCCTTCAGCTTTACTCCTGAGTTTCTTCACGAGGTTTCAGTGGACTTTCCAACTAATACCAAAATGGTGTTATTCAGAAATAGCTGCCAGCTTTTCTGTGTGAATGGCTGCTCTGCCATGCTACTCTGAGTGAGGTTCAAGTCCAAGAAATGTGGAAGATTGGAAGTTTGTCAGCTCCAGGCTGGCAAAACCTGTAGTCAATAAACGCATGGATCCTTCTGAGCTCGTGTGTGTTCAGGGTTAACACTTTACGCCTGTCCTATGCACCAGGACTTCGTGTGCTGAGTGAAGGTCATGGCAGAGGGGAGCTGGTGGTGTGAGGAGGACAAGTCCCTGAGCCAGTGCTCCTTGGTACAGTCAGGTAGGAACACGGAGCCCCTAACAGTGTGAAACGTTGCTCCCTGCCCACAAGTGCAGCCCAGCACTGCCCCCCTTCAGTACAGAGCTACATTTCTTTAGGCATTCCCTCATAAGGGAACTTATTCAAATGTATCTTCTCTATCCCTTTTCTCATGTCATTAGGTAGACCATCTTTCTCCTTTGTGACTGATTGCAAGGATGGTTTCTGATTTGGGGGCACTGCCTAATGAAGACAAACGGGGTGAGGTATATTTGTGGATTTTGATCTTAATTGCAGCTTCAGTAGCTTAAAATTAGCTTTAGGATCACTGTAATCAGAGGTGTATTCGGGTAACTAGTGTCATGGGTCATGCTTGGGAACCAGTGGTCTAAAAGAGCTGAAACCAACAGTTTTGAATGGAGATTTTTCATCCTGTGGACAAGGCTGCACACTGGTCAGGTCCATCTGCAATAGCGTAAGGCCATACTCATTGATGAGCGATTTCATAGACTAAGAATGGGTGCTCTGCCAAAGGCTGAACCTGCATATATGGTGTTGGATATAATCCCACTCCCTTGCACTGTGTGAGAGCTCCTGGGATTGCCTGATCAGCACTAACCTGCATCTTTGTGGGAGGCTATTTTTGCCATGTCCTGAGTTTATTTGCTCACGGTGCCTCCTTTTTGCACGTGGGGATCCAGCTGTTTCCCGCTTCTTGCTTTGCTTCCTATTGCCACTGGGGGAGTAGATTCTGGGAATCCTGGGAGCCACGCTGGAGTCGGGAAAGGCTGTTAACACTGCCCAGCACAGCTCCGTGCAGGGCAGATTGAGCATTTTCAGGTGCCTTTCCAAGCTAGCAGTGCTCCACGCTGTTGTTTCCATGCGTGCTGTAGTTAACTTTTATTTTGAAGATACTTCCTAGCTCTAGCTTCGTGTCCTGCCGCTCTGGCTGATACCACTTGGATTTACGCTCATTTTCAGGGACTGCTCTGTCTCCGCTTCTCCCATTAGTGTCAGCACAGTGGTAAAATGTTGCTCCTCCAAGTTGTCTCCATTTCCCTGTAAGTGTAGTTCATGCATCATTTGCTGTAAAGGTTCTGATAGTTCAGCAAATGCTAGAAGACGAATTGATGCTCTTTTATGGCAAAAGGCCCAGTGCATAATTTTACATTTACTCGGGATAGCGTGGCCTTGGATAACCGAGTCCCAGATTTAGTGTGGCAGGATGAAATGTCTGAGGATTTTATCCAGCCTCAACCCCCTTTTTTTAAATACTGTCATTTAATCCCAACAAGCAGGCACAGACATATCTTTGGTTGCAACTGGGCTTTCACTGCCAGCCAGTCTCTGCGCCCTAAACTGAGTCATCAGTCAGAAAGATTAATATCTGCTCTGCTGGATGATTTCACTTGTTGTCATGGCTCATATCCATTAATGGAAAACAAATATTCTTTGGAAAATGAAACACAGATCTCGGTGTATTAGCCAGCCAAGTCCTTTTGGCTAAATGCTAAAATTAAAACGTGTATTTAAGTGTCCCTTCACTTACCTGGTGCATGGCAGTGTGCTCGGTGATGGTGGTGGGTTTTCTTATTTTTCCTTTTTTGTTATGGGGCCTGTTCTCCTGCATCTGGAGCTGCAGGGTGTTGTTCTTCCATGCTAACGAGTGGATGGGAGGCTCTTCTCAGCCGGCTGCCCCCTTCCTGAGGCGATGCCTTTTAGTGAGCGCAGGAAGGTTGCAGGAGGGAAGAAAATAGCCCAGGCAAGCGGCGGAGGGAAGCTTTGTGTTACAGCAGCCTGAAGCGTTTAAAAAATCAAGACCATCCCCAAGGAGCCTCGTATGCAGAATGTGTTAGTTAAATTAGCATGGAGTGCTGGTGCATGGCAGGCCGTCAGGAGCGCCGGTTTGGTCTCCAGCTTCCCTCTCGGAGGCCTCTTTCTGCTCGGGAACTCAAACAGCACACGCACCATCTGGCCCCACCATGGGAAAGGGGGATAGTGCTTGTTCCCTTCCACCCCCTCTTTTCCCCTCTTAAAACCCATAGCTCTCCATTCCCGCAATGCTGGGGTTGTGCTGTTGAGCCTGGAAAGCCGTACCTGGAAAACAGCCTCCCCCTCCCCAGCATCCGTGGGCTCCGAGGAGGTCCCCTGAGGCCATGATATGGGCTTGTTACTACAGGGAGTAGCTGTTCGGCTAGGAGGGCTAAGGCAGTGGGATGGATAGAGTGGGAGTGGGAGAGCCCACGAGGAGGGAGCTACTACCAGATCCCATAGGAAGTGCCTGCTGCTTCCACTGAGCCTCTTCCAGGGTTTTATCCACAGCATTCTGTGTTTCGGTCCTCCTAGTTGCTCAGATGAGGAGGAAACGTTTAAGTGCTACTAAGGACTTTCTGCATGGGGGGGAAGAGATACGGAAAAATAAAGGGGAGCAGGAGGAACCACAAATGTTTGTTTTACCTTTGCTCGTTTGGGCCTGTTTGCAATATTGAGACAGCAAGAGGTGATTTAGACCCTTTGCAGATAGTTAAGCCATTTTTAATAAGCTGTCATTTGTCACTGCTAGCCAGACTTTGTCCTAAAGAGCTGATGGATAAAGTAATACTCTTCATTCACATGGGAAAGAGTGCCTGAATTTGGATTAGATGCTGGAATTTTTTTTTTTTTTTTTTTTTTTTTTTTTTTGGTGGGAACGAAATTGATTTACTTTTTTGGGACTTGGCCAGGATTTTCTGAGTGAAAAGAAATTGGAATGGAGTTAAATGGAACTGGAATTTACTTTAACACTTATTGCTTCCCTTTCCTCTCAGGGAACATCTGATAGAAATAGATGTAATAAGATAACTAAGCTCGTGACCACTTCAACCCTGTGTGTGTAGCATTTGGTGTTAGTTTTGGTCTATCTATATATATGGATGGTATATAAGGGATTTACCATTTATTCTAGGCCTACCTAGAATAGAAGCTTTGCATGGGGATTGGTTTTAAAAAAAATCAATCTCACACATGTATAATAAATTCCACCTCCTTTCAAACCCACTCATGCACTTGTGTTTCTAATGAATAAGCCTGCATATTTATTCATGAAGATTAAAGAACAGCACAGATAGAGGCAGCTGGCTGATTTTTTTTTTTTTTTTCCCCCTTTCTCTCTCAATCTGCTGACCTCTGCTCTGGAGTAGAGAGCAAACCCTCCCTGATTCATTTAGGCTGACTGTGTCTTGGGTGGACGAAATGGCCCTGCTGTTCATGGTTGATGCAGAAGTTGGTTTTGTGTAGTGGGGCAGAGAGGGGGAGCGAGGGAGAGTACCCCCCCACTAAAGACTTAAAAATCTCAAGCTTTTTCCTGGGTTGGGCTTCAGGATGGTCTCACTACCAAGTCCTTGAGCATCTGGGTCCCTCTACTATGGGTGCAACGTGGTTGGATGTGACACTGGTGTTTTCCTTCCGCAGGCCCTGTTGCTGTTGGGCGGCATTGCTCTTTCCTGCCTCGCACTGGACCTCCTCTTTCTCCTCTTCTACTCATTCTGGCTGTGCTGCCGCCATCGGAAGAGCGAAGAGCATTTAAACGCTGACTGCTGCTGTACGGCCTGGTGTGTCATCATCGCCACCCTCGTGTGCAGGTGAGGTTGCTGCCCGGAAGGCATCCTGCCTCCTGCTCAGGATGCTGTATCCTGGGCTTGTGTTTTGTACTTCACGTGCTGTGTTTGTGTCTAGTAAATCCCTTCGTACTGGATACATGTTTTAAATATTTGCAATGTATTTTCTTCACTTTTGCAACTTGCTGAACCACCAAGTGGTTTGAGCAGTATGAAAAGGAATATTTGCTGTCTTGGTCTTTATACTTTGCAAGTGGTTAACCAAGGACTCAGTCTTCGGAGCTCATCTCTTAGCTAAGATGGATACAGTTCAAAAATTTAACAGGTCTAGATGAGATTTGTTAGAATCTGGTGTCCAAAAGGAATGAATATATGGATGAGTAAATTATAAAGGCACTTGTTTGTTTGGGAAATGTTCATATATGACTGAAGATGGACTTGTGAAGTTTACAATCTGTAAGACGCATTTCATTATCTGTGCTAACGTGCTGTCCCCAAGGGTTGCTAGTAATGCTACTAGTGTCAACAATGTTTTGTGTTATCACCAAACAACAGGAGCTCATGGAGGTGAGATGAAAAGAAGTGCTGCTGAATAACACAAAAAATAAAGCGATTATTAGAGAACATAGGCGGCAGAAGTTAAATAAAGAGAAATGTAGCACTAGGACCAGAAAAGAAGGAAAATGTTTGCAGACTTCTGAAAAGAGCCTTGGGTTTGGTTTGTTTTGATTTGGGCATCATTAGTACTCTGAGATCCATGGACTAACGAAAATTAAGATGTATGTTTTGAGACTGAGCTTTGCCTTTCCTAGGTAAGAACCACTGATGCTTGAAACTAGGACAACCTGAAGTCTTCTCTCCCATGCCGCAGCATTGGATGGCAGGTCTCCTAGACAAGACATGTTGATTTTTGACTGGAAATACACAGTTCTAAAGTAAACGAATATCAATAAATATCATCTTTGTTTCTGCTTTGATAAAATTCTTTGAGGAGAGTTATGATTAAAATAAATTAAAAGTAAGCCAGGCTTAGTTGTTCAAGGATTAGATTGCGCTGTTAATGTCTTCTTATATTTGCTTTATTGAGTCATGTGCTTAAAAGAATAGAAAAACCCTGAGGTGCTGAAACCAACAGAGTGGAGCAGATATTCCTCCGTTGTGAATTTAGCAAGCTGTGGAGGGCTTTGCCTGTAGAGGCAGGGCTTAGTGGTGAGGAGGAGAGCTTGTGCATTGGAAATAGACCTTTCTTTGCAGGGAGCTCTTATTTGGCCCCAGGTAAGTGCCTGGAATGGAAAAGCAAAATAAGAGAACAACTCGCTTAGAAGAAATCTCAGCTTCGGTTACCTTTCTTGTTAGTGATCTCAAGAGCTTCAACTACATCCATTCCAGTCCACTGAAAGTGCTGTGATTCTAACCCTTCCTTCCAGAAGCTCTGATGCTGTTTGTAGCTGTGCTGCTGCTACAGGCTCTTGGTAGCTATTGTTGTACTGGGGATGTGTCTAAAGCAGCTGCTGCAGCATGCGGGTTTTGTGTGCTTTAAATTGTATGAAGATCGAGAAGAAAGTGTCCTGCATGTCTCCTACAGCATGCAGGAGGCAACTTGAAGTTTGAAGGTCAGCATTTAGATTCTGGTAAACTTGGTGCAACTTCTGATCTTGTCCACAAACTGGAAAACTGTTCTGACTCCTCAAAGTCTGAACCATCTGTACCCTGCTTGTTTTTGCTGGTATGAAATGGAGAGGTATCCGTAATTTTAAGATGCTGTCTCAATCTACTGGGATTATTGCATGAATATTTAAAGCCCGTGACTCTTTTCTGCCTGTCCCCTTGCAGCTGGACACAACAGGGCATTCAAATCAGTGCCCTTTGGTGCTCTCTGTTCAGTGTCTGGCTGCAGATGTGACTTTCTATAAACACAGACTCTAACCTGCACTAGCTGAAAGTCTCAGTTAGAAACGAAGAGCTAAATTATTAGTCAATTAGCTATATGCTATCCTAGCTGCATTACACATAACAGAGGTGCCAGACTGGCAGATGCTGCTATATTTTGAAGTAAAAGGGAATAAGGTTATTCTAAATGTCAGCCTGTAACAGCAGGCTGACCTGCAAACAGTTTGCACTGCTGTGTGCAAGGCAGGGAAACAAGGTGGCTTGGATGCCTAAGTGATGAGAGGTCTGAAAAAGCAGCTGGGATGTCCAGGTGTCGTAAGGTAGAAGTGGATGCCAACTACCATCTTCCTAGTTAATTCTGGTAAGTCCAGTCGTGCTTAACACATGCTTATCTAGATAGTACTTAATCCCAGATGACTGTTCTTACTGTGGATACTGCTGAGTCGTGGTTTTGTCACTGTGGGTCACCATTTCCTAATAGCTGTATACTTCCTGATGAGCAAAAGGGAAATATTGAGCAAGCAGGGAGACATAACCGGTTAACAGAGGTTCTCTAACAAAATAGTATCTTTAATGACTCTCCCAATCTCCTTGGCCACAAAGCTTCAGGAATGACCTGTGTAGGTTACTTCTTGATTACCCAGTTTGTCTCTGGTCCTTCCAGTTTTGATCTGTGTCTCACAAGTCATTTCATTCTCAATTCTCTGTAGTTGCCACTAAAATCCCCAGAAAGCAGCTCAGCTGTGAAGGTGAATAACAAGTTTCTTGGAGGGGATACCTGAAAAAAAAAAAGGGTACAAATGGATGGTGAAAGCCTGCTTTCTCAAGTGCCAGTAATAGCACTTTCCCTTGGTGCTAAAGTGCAAGGTGGTAATTAGACAGACAAATTAACATTCCTCCCAGGAACACGAAGTCTAAAAAGGCCTCTCCTTATGAAGTTCCTGTAATTAAAGCTGACTTGGTGTAGTTAGATTATTCATTTCTAAGGATGTGATGTGAATGGGTAGTGTTCATCTTTTCAGTCTGGTGATTGGGTACCCACGGGGGTTTTCACTGCATGTGTATGTGGTACAGTGGAAGAAATCTGTCAGAAGGCTTGAATATATTCTCTGGGTGGGATTAATGCTTCTGCTGTTGGTGTTTACTTCATGTAATCCAGAAAACAGTTTTCACAGGTGGTTTTGCAAGGTAACTTGGAAATAGCCTTGGTTTGCTCCATTTCTGGCTCTTCATCTTTGTCTTAAGCCACATGACCCTTGCATACAAAGTGTGAAAGCTGTGTGAAAATTCAGTGAAATCTAATAGTGAAATGGTGAAATCCAACTTTTCAAGAGAAGAGAGAGGGAAATTTGTGTTGAATCTAGCTGAAAAAGGTAGTGAAGTGCATGTATGCACCACTTGGTGCTTGAAATTATACTGTTGTATCGCTGTAGATAGGCAGGTGTTGTGCTGTGCTGCTGCTCCATCTCAGGCCATGCACCTCTTTGAAGGGCTGGTGTAAGTTCAACATCTCCCTGGTGTTTGTGCCCCAATTAATGTCAGAGAGTGCAGCATTTCCTCGACTTTTCAGGTTTCCTTAAACTCACCAAAGTTCCTGAGCAACCAGGTTACTTTTCAGTGTAGTATTGAGTCATTTGAGCAACAAGAATAACTTTTTAAACATGCCATACCAGCTGCACAGGTTGAATTTTTTTATTATTATTTTTATTTTAAAATCCTTAAAATATTCGCAAGGGGTTGGGGAGCGGTGTGCTTAGCAGAAGGGATAGGAGACTGACCTAAGTAGGTTGGGGAAGAAGAATCGCGGGTGGGATGGTGTGCAGGAAGGAGGAGAGGGGTGCATGTGGGTGTAAGAGAAACAAGAATAGCAGAAGTGCAGATGACTTTCCTGTGGAAATGCTGAAAATGTGTTAGAGCATCGTTCAGAGGGTGCTAAGGTGGAAAAAGAAGTTTCACTTGGGAATGCTGCTCTAGTGTGCACAGGGTGTGATGGAAATGCAGGCTTCCCTGCGTACCGTGATTTTTTTTTTTTTTCCTTTCCCCTCTCTCTTGATCTTGTGCTGGGATATAGAGCCTTGCAGGGTTTGTGCAAGAAGCCATGTGATTTGTCCTGACCTCAAGGACTTATACTGTGAGGTTAAGATGAGTTAATCTATTTTTAGCTTGAAAGAGTGAGTTTAAATAAAAAGAGTCCCTCTGTTTCCCTTTAATCAAATAAAAGGTAGTTAAAAACAAGTGCAAATCCTTAAATCTGCTTTAAACAATAGCAACTTATATCATCCTAGTGTGTGTAGGCAGGGATTTGAAACAACTGTTAGATTTGGGGGAAGCCAGATGCAAGCAGAAGGCTAAAGAGCAAGTCTTCTCTGTTGCCCCCCAGCCCACTCCCCATTGCTTGTCCTTGAGGTTTGTCCCTGCGCTGCAGCAGGAGACAGCTGGGGACAGTTCCCTTCCCAGCGTGGTGGGAATGGAGGCTCAGGAAACCGTAGCACTGGCTCTCAGGAGAGTGAAGGGCTGAGCAAGTGGTTCTTATTCACAAAGGATACACATGTGAAATTAAGTTCTGCTGGCCAATAAGGGGAATAATTAATACTGTGTTCCTAGGAAACATGATACTGTGAACACTGCTGTCTGAATTGAAGGGCTTTTATCTTAAATCCTGTTGTGTTGGTGTTTTCTCTCAGGAGTGGTGACCCTACGGAGGTGGTTGTAGTCAGTGATACCTCCTGGATGGGGCACCTGCAAGGATGGATGCTGCCATGGCCCTGCTGTCCGTGAGGGAGAGGAGATTCCGGTTGCCCGTAGCTAACAGCACTTTGTAAATGGTCCCCTTTAGCAAACTGGGCTACGTACCTTGCTGCATCTCACTTCCAAGGACAAAACGACTGTTGCCACTTCACTCCGAGCGCAGTTTGAGCCTTTTCCACCCCGCTGCTGCTGTGCTGGGAACACTGAGAGCCAACCCGCAGATTCTGGGTGCTTGCCAAGTCTTTGCTGAAAGAATAGAGTTTTCTGTAGCTGTAAAAAGCTGAATAAAAATGAGCCTCAAAATGGAGGAATCAAATCCACATCTTCTATGTAAAGCATGTCCTGGAATTTATTATGGAAATGCTTTTCAGGAATGGGGTTCAGGAAGAAAGACTGAATTCTTGCAACTCTTAGCACATTTAGTGTTGTTATATACCTGTTACTGCTTTCTGCCTGTGATGTAGGATAGCTGCTTTCCGTGGGAGACTCTTCAGGAGAGGTTCTCATGGGTAAATTGCTTTATAACTTATGGAGATTTGATTGTTGGAAAAAGCATGAGACTGTCACAGATTTTTATTGCTGCTCTTCTTCCAGTGTGTAGTTTTTAGTTCTACTTCTTGCACGTGTGAGGAGAAAGTAGAAACGGAGCCAGGTTAACTATATGGTTCTGCTCAGCACTGCTGAAGAGGAGGAGGAGACCAGGAGAAGAGGGGGCTGGATCTGCAGCCGGAATAGTCATTTGGGCTCTGTCCTGGTGTGCTTGCAGAGCCTGGGGAGGGCTGTTATCCAGACAGAGCGCTGCCTGGCCTGTCTGCTTGGGATCTGTTGCCCAAAGTGAGACTGGGCTTGAGGGGAAGGAGCTCAGTGTCCTTCAGTGACCCTTCCGTTAAGCAAAGGCTCTCCATGAGCTGGCTCTGAAAGGTCTTGTTTGGCTCCTGTCCTTCCTTTTATTGTACCTCTGTAACGGCAGTGCTATAACCCAGGCAGAAGCTTGTTGTGGAGAAACTAGATGGTTTATCTAGAATAACTTTAGGTCTATACAACAAAAAAAAAAAAAAAAAAAAAAAAAGAAAAAAAACTTAAGAAAAGGCAGCCCTTTCTCTTTGGCTGCCATGCACAGACAACCGTGTTGTCTTGAATCATCCCAGAAAAGACCCTGGGTACTCTGCAGTCAAGCAGTCTACAGGAAATTTGGATTTTGCTAATGTTTGTTAGCCTTGACTTGGGTTGTATGACCCCTTAACAAGTTCTTTGCTCCTCTGTTATTAAGAAAAACAGTCTTGAAAAGAGGAATTGAGCCTTCCTGTGGTGATGCCTTAATAGAAGAGGTGTTGCTGACTTGCATGAGATAATCTCCCAGTTATTACTCATTTACAGCATCTTCCTCCTTTAAGTGAGGCTTAAGCTAATATGGTTTACTTCATAATTGGGACAGATTGATATGTGTGGACAGCTAGGGCAAATCAGCAGATAGGTGGTAATTTACTAAGCAGCTGGAGTTGAATTGTGTCTCTGAGCTTGAAATTCACTTGCTTTAAAAATAAATAAACCTTCTGCAAGAAGGCCCAGTAAGTGTTTAAACCTGGCTTAGCAGTACTCTAAATCAGTGCAATGCAAACTAATGAGAAGATAGATGATGTTCATATGTGTTTCATAGTGGAGGAAAGAGGACATGGAATACATGGTATACATGGAATACAATGGACAAGTGCTTGATGTGAGCTCTTCATGTCCTGCTTTTAAAAATATAACAATTGAAACTAGCCCTGTCCAGAGGAGGTGCGAGACCCCTGGCATAGCCGTGGTAGCTCTCCTTCCTCTTGGAGGAGCACTTGGAGGACAATTGGGTGGCTGGATTTTTGTTTGCCCCATGATTAGCTCTGACCTTTCTAAAGGTTTTCCAGCAGATTTTCATTACTGGACCATGAATGAAACGCTCTTTAAGAAGAGGTGGTGTCTTGTCCATCATTTGGATGCTATGCACAGAATTGATGACTACACAGGAAGCATGGGAGAATGTTCACAGATTAGTTGACTTTACCCTTTCCCTCTTTTCTCTTTGCAGTGCTGGAATTGCTGTTGGCTTCTATGGGAATGGAGAGACCAGCGATGGTATCCACCGCTTGACGTACTCGCTGCGCCATGCGAACCGCACTGTGGCGGGTGTCCAAGACCGGGTAAGCACGAGGGAAGATGTGTCAGCAAATGGGGAGTGTGCAAATGAGCTGATTTAGCACCTTAGCACCTCTCCTGCCTTGATTCAAGCTCTGCTTGTACTCTGCCCTTTTTTTGTTAGGCTCTGATCTCAGAGATGTGCTAAAATTTCCATTAGTGGAGTGTTGTTTTCTTCAGCTCTTCTAAAAATATCAAAGCAAACACAGCTTGTTAGATGAAGTCTTCTCTTTGCAATTGTGCTTCGTTTAAAAAAAACAGCTTCTGATTAGCTCTTCTCCACACCCGGAAATGGAGGGAGGCCAAAGCAGAGAAGTCTCTTAGTAAAAAAACACTTTAGCAAAATTGGCTGTTGCTGTGATACCACATGGCATCATTCTGCAACCCAGATAGTTCTAGGTACTAACCTTCTGGTACAGCATTGCCTTTAGTAAGTGATCCTCCACAAGACATAACTGTAGCCATTTTTATAATCTGTTTTAGGAATAAGGTGAATATATCTTGAAAGGGAGGGAAAAAAATTGTATTCCCAGCCCTAGTGACTGTGTTCTAGGTCTATGCTGTTCTGTTAGGTCACCTATCTTGATACAGAAGATGGGTTTGAAACTAATTTAGTGAAGATAGAAGCAGAAGATTAAAAAGTAATAGTTACTGCATGTGTAGCAATCTGAGATGCTTAAGACAGATGAACAGTAATCTATAAACTGTTTTTGCTTACTAGAAAGGATCAATCATCTTTTTACTTTCCTGACTTCCTTTCAGACCAACAAAACAATATATATATTTTTAACTGCTGTTTTACAGGTACTAGATACAGCATTGGCCCTGAACCAAACAGTGGAACCAAACTTGCAGGTCTTGGAGGAGATGTTCACCAAGCAGACAGACTACCTGCGTGTCATCCAGAAGCTGCAAGGTCTCTTGGATGATCTGGTCAGGCAAACAACTGAGATCCCTTTTTGGAAGAATGAAGAGCTGTCTCTGGAGGAGCTGGCAATTCAGATTGACCTCTATGACTGGTACAGGTGTGTGGCATATTATAGTGAAGAGGATGTATTATTTTGTTGTGGTCAGTGTTTTGCAGCAATGATGTGAGTGTTCTGGGTGACTGAGGCAAAGGCTTCTTTAATTATTGTAAATGCACTTGGCCCACCCATCTGATTCATTTTGTAGAGCAAAACTGCATTGAGTTTAAATAAACATAAGTAGCAACAACCTTTTTAACACTATATTCATCACCAGCTGAGGGGAACCTCAGTGTAAAAAGTGTGTTGTCTGCGTTCTCTTACTTGGAGAAAACCCCTTATGGAGTTATATAGTTATAATGTTATATAGTGCACTGCAGTTTGTACAACATATTTCTTTACACAGAGCAGGGCACTGAACTAGCTTCCTTGTATTAACACTTTCCCTAACATTCCTTTTATATTAAACTTATTCAGTAGGTATTTGCAGAGAGTGTATTCCACCGATTAAAAATGTTTGTGGTTGGATGTTTTCTAACAAATATTAAGGAAGTTCAAGAAGTTAAACTTTTTTCCCTAGGTAAGGTATCCAGCTTGCATCATCTGTAAAGGTATCCTTTACATTAGAATAGGACTGGGTTTCTAAGAAAGGAGCTGACTCAAGGAAGCCAGCAAACATGGAGAGCTGTTGGTGGATTAGTCAATGATGATTAGCCTTTACCTAAAGAGAGGAAAGGCTGTTTTTCCAATGAGTTATTTGTTTGCTTTTTATTTACTTTAGGTGGCTGGGATACCTGGGCCTGCTCCTGTTCAATGTTCTGATATGTTTGCTGGTGCTCTTTGGGCTTATAAGAAACTCCAGGGCCATTCTTATGGGGTAAGTCCTCCTGTAGACATAGCGCACAAGAAAGGCCAGCAGAATGCAAATACCTGCTTGTCCAGTCCTCTGGATTGTTGTCAGATGATTTCATGAACTTCTGAGACTGAATAGCTCAAACTTCTTAATTCAGAGAGACTTTGTAGAGCATAGCTCTTTGGTAGGAGTAGAGCCGCATCTGTTATGCGGTCACAGAAAGGTTTGTGAGCTGTAACACTCAATGGTACTGGTGTCCTTTGCTTTAGTATCGAAGACAAGGAACTCCTTTGGGCAGGGTCTGCCTTCCCCTGGGTAGCCCTGGAAGCCTTGACCTGCCTGGGAAGTACGTGGGAGACAGTTACTGTGAATGTTTCCTTTAAATTAACGAGCTTTAAAAATCTCCTTTTAATTCTCTGCAATTGTGAAGAGAGGGGTAATGGGATAAGCATTGTATGTGGTTACACAACCTGGTAGCGTGCGTTTTATGTCACGATCTGCTCTTGTTTACTTTTGGCTGTCACACCTGAGGAGATGATAAACTGAGAAGCAGCAGTGATTTGTACAGTTATGAGGAGGAGTTTTGTTGCCGTGATACTGCAATATTAACTCACATCGATTTCTTAGAAAGTACTGCAAATGCTGCCATGCTCAGACCCCATTACAGGAAAAAATATTCCTTTCCCTATTTTGTAATGTGGTTTAGCTTGGCATATTTGGCAAAGACCACCTGTGTTATAAAATATTAGCACTTTGACAACTGACTTGGTCAAGAGTTTATCCTGCTATATGGTCTTTATGGTCTTTATTAATATGCCGTTAATAACTGGAATGTATATTCAGACTTTTCATTTGCCAGATGACTTGATACCTGGCAGTATTTTTATAAAAACAAAACTCTAAGTATATGCACAGATGGTTACCCCAGAGTTTAAATTAGCATCTCATTCTCTCCTAGTCAGAGGTTCACATTGAGGTATTCCCTAAAGGAAGCACATGGAATAAAGAACCAACTGTATCACAGCCAAGCAAGATGGTCAAATGCCAGTTTTAGATCTTGTAGCCAAGCAGTTGGTTACTGACCCAGTCATCTTCATTTAAAGTTAAACAGCAACTGTGTCGTGTTGAGCTGATTATCTCGCTCAGCTGAAGGCACCAAGCCGTGATGTCCTTATGTCACAAAGCCACAGCACCTTGCTGGTCCATAACGGATAATTTTTGCATCTGTTTGGAAAAAAACTTTGTAAAATTTAAGCATCCTATTTCAGAGAACTACACAGAGTTTAGCTTGATGAACTTTCATGAATTCTGCAAGATCTATCCACAAAGTGGAGACTCCTCAAAGTTAAAATAGTTGATAAACTGAGAGGTAGGTCTTTCTTTTTATTGTAAGCCCATAGATTTTATTCATTTCTTTATTTTTGTGAAGCTCAAGTCTGCAGTAAGACATAAATGTAGCACAAGATGTGTAGACCTGTCTCTCTCACTGAGATGCTTGCAGTAGGTTTGCAGTAGATTTTTTTTTTTTTTTTTTTTTTTGTCTCAGTTATAAATAGGTTCTTATTTTACCTTCTGTGGGGGGTTGGAAGGGGAAGAAATGTACTTATGTTTCAAAGTGTGAAGTGAAAGGTGTCTGTCACAGAGCAGCCCTCTCCTCTGAAGGTAGGGATGCTCACAGTGCTACAGCTCATCAGTCTGTGTTCCCATACCTGGAGGGTGTAAGGAGCATTTCTGCCTAAATATCTCCAGCAGTCACGCTGCTGCCAAAGGTGGAGAGCTAATGGGCTGGCTGGGGAAGTGCAAAGGCCTTTCCCACTGGTGCGTGTTGGCTGAATGTCACTGAGACCTCTGCTCTGTCATCTGTGCCTTGTGTGACTATGTTGACTTAATAGCAGACATTTC
Organism: Crypturellus tataupa; assembly: GCA_034781795.1. Lineage (NCBI taxonomy): Eukaryota > Metazoa > Chordata > Aves > Tinamiformes > Tinamidae > Crypturellus > Crypturellus tataupa. The sequence goes on along the minus strand of JAWLRI010000191.1, from coordinate 2,667,631 downwards.
CCACTCTTTCTGCCAGTAATGAGGTCCAGCTGTCGGAATGGAATTTTAAGTGTGTGCAGAAAAAACCCTGCCTTTTAGAGATGCACTCATAGGGCTGTAGTTGATATTTAATCTGTTGCTCTGAACTGTTTGCGGACAGATGCCTGTGTCTCTCCCTGGGTCATGTAGGGTGCTTAGGTGCTGTTCAGATACCTGCAGCTTGGAAATAAAGTCAGGTCTCCAGCGCTTATGTTCTGATGACCTTGTTTGTTCTAGAAACTTTAGGTATTTGCCTAGTTTTTAATCTGTATGGCTCCAAAATAAGAGATATCTTTGAATGACATTGGACCTAAGAGGCAAAAACCAGAATAAGAATAGTGGACACGTAGCAAACCCCTTGCCAGTCCACCTTCCTAGAGCCACCTCTGGTTTCTTTCTGGTGCTCTGCTAGGAGCAGACTGAAGACTTTCCTCCCACCCTCTTCTTCCTCCCACTACCACTGCAATGCCAGGTAACAAGAGAACCAACAACTAACTGTAAACTTTTCTAGTTGCTGCTGTCCATGACGTAGAAGGCAGGATGGTGGTTGATATTTTCTTGGTTTTGGTCATCACTTTGGACTTGAATAATAATTTTTGTCGAAGTGTCTGGATGCTTGAATTAGAGCCTCTATATCTACTTTGTGTCTGTTTTCTCCAGGGTGTGCTTGCTTGGGGTGCTTGCCCTGATTATCAGCTGGGGATCCTTGGGTCTGGAGTTGGCTGTCGCTGTGGTAAGTAGCTCTGAGTCAAATCCAACTCACCTTTTGCTGTACGTTTATCGAACACAGAGATAAGTTGCTATTAGTGCATGTAACGCTGTACCTGTTCTATAGTGTCCTGTTCTAAGTAGCTGTCTTGTTCAGCTGCTTGATTAAGAGCTCTTCCTCTGTATCAAGGAAATGTTCAGAGCTCTTCCTCTGTAACTCCTCACCAGCTGCTATTCCAGCACTGCTGTGGGTGAGTAAAGCAGTGCTAGTGGGATGATGATGAGAGACTTTAGCCTCCGAAATGCCTCTAGAGTGTTCTCTGATGTTAACCTGGCTCAACTGCTCTTTGATAATGGTGTTCTTTGATACTCCTTTTCCCTTTTGTCTTGCACTAGGGCTCCAGTGACTTCTGTATTAACCCTGACGCCTATGTCTCCAAAGTGGTTGAAGATAACGGAGTGCTTAGTACTGGTAAGTGCTACCTTGGCACTGGCTTAGGCATGGAGTGTGGCAGTGGCCGAGGGAATTCAAGGCTACGTTTGGAACCCAAAAACTTGTGTACACTGAGAAAAGGAGATATTTGCGGAGCTCTGGAAGGCCACCTTCCCAAGGAAGTTCTTTCCAAAGAAGCATTTCCACTGCAGTCAGAAATACAAATGTGTATGTTTTGCCAAAGAGCTTTCTGAGTCTGTCTTCTGTCTTGCCTTCAGGTGGAAATAACTGAAAAGAAGGAACAACAGAAATCCCTGGATTATTTTTCTTTAAATATAGCACTCTTGATCTTGTTACTGCTGTCTACATGACAAAATTGTGCCAATAGTGTGCAGTTTAAGTTGCATTTTCAGAAACATTCTCTTGGGTCTATATTCCTTGGAATCTGATATATTTATTGTTGCGTCTGTTACCAAATATATATATATATATAAAATTTCCTGGAGTGACTATAAATAGAAATATTTAAATACTTTAAAGGGTAAATGAACTGAAACAGGAGTATAAATAAAGTAGAAAGAGGTATGGCTTTCCTTTTCTATTATAAATGAAGCATTTTGACTCCTTTGTTTACCATTTTCCATTTAAAGCAATGTGCCTTCTTCACAGTGGCAATCAACTGGAACAGTGGCTGATTTGGGATTTGTTACTCCTCATTTAGCCTGAAGAGATTGGTGAGATGAGAGGTGCCTCCAGTTTGGTCCTTAGGGGGCAAAACAGGTATTCAGAACAGTCTCAGTAGTAAGATTTTGCTAGGCTTTTGCCCAATAGCAGAAATAACTAAGTGCTAAAAAAGAAAGGTTTATTTTCTTTCTTGTCTTTTTTCTTTTTGCTAAATAAAGGGTTTTTTTTTTTTTTTTTTTTTTACCTTTTTTGTAGAAGTACTTTTTTTGTACCCCTACTTGTGATATTTTGCACAAATAAGCAATGGCAATGATTTGTAGAAGTAGCTGTTTATATTTCTGTGGTTCTTATTTGCTGCAGTTGGAGAATCTTTGCCTTGCATTCAGAAGATACAGTGCATTGCCTGCCCATAGCCAAATGCAGCCTCTTACTGTGTAATTGAAAAGGAATTAGGTATGTAGCTGTGGCTGATGGTGCAGGGATTGGAAGCAATAAGAAATGTTTATGTCTGGAGGCAGAATGTAGTATAACAGAGCGTGTACAGGTTGATATTACTACCCTACAGCTTATTCTTGGAATGCCTTATTTATTGATTTCTTGGGAAGGAGAGGGGAAAGCTGGACAGCTCAATACAGAGAAGTCTTTGTAACAAAGAAATGCAATAAGGAAAAACTATTGTTTTTTAACACTGCACCAGATAAGAATCTTCCCACTGTGAAGATGACTAAGATGTAGCTTCGGTTACCAGAAAGTTTTGTTGTTGTTGGAGGCTGCAAACAGGGAGACCAAGAGGAAATACCTGCTCGACGCTACGGCTGTCTGTGAACTGTAAGAACTTGATAGCCTCAGCCAGCTCTAGAGCATGTTTGGTAACAAATAAGTTGACTCAGGGAAACTGAAAACCCCCATCTCTAACTTCCCTGTTTCATCTGTCTTGCTTAGCTCCATTTTTTAAAGAAAAAAAAAGAAAAAAAAAAAAAAAAAGGAAATCCATCTAATTCCTGAGTTTGTCGTCATTCCAGGCACCTGGTGGTCAAATGTTCTGTGTTCCCCTGTGGATTTTCACTACTGTGTCATAGTTTATGGTCAGGAAACCAAGGAAATGGCTTCTAGTCCCCATCGCTGGGAGTGTTTGTGCACCTGAGCAGGAAGGAAAATCATGAGGGCTTCAGGGTGGAATTGTTTGAAGACACTTCAATCCCGCTAATGGCTTTGTGAAAGCATCCTTGAAAGCGTTGGTGTCCCTTAATAAGCTTGGCTATGAATTGCAGCAGCTGCTTTGTGATCAGCTGGGCCATCTATATGACAAGAGTGACGGTCTGGTGAGGGGCCAGGCAGGCAGCTGAGAGCAAGAGCCATCCCTGTCCTCGTGAAGGGAGCTGTCCTTTCAAGGTCTCTGCTTCTGGGGCACAGGCTCTTGACATTTTGTTTTGCTGCCTCTGCTCTTCGGGTGTTGCCCTTGAACGTAAATGGCAGCGTAGATAAATGGAGACAAACACTTTAAAATTGCTCCAGCTAGTTTCACCGGAGTGTATCAGACCGTGGACTTTCCATTTTGGGAAAGAGATGACTAAGAGAGGATTTCATCTATAAAATCATGAATGGCAAGGAGAAAGGTGGATGGGAATTGGTAGTTACTATCTTAGGAAACAAAAGCAAAAGAAGAGAGTATCGAATAAAGCTGGCTCAGCCAGAGGAGATGGAGCTGTTTCCAGCAGGCAGCTGCACTCTGAAACTCTTTGTCCAAGACTATGGTGGCTTCTGAAAGCTGTTGTGGGGGCTGACGGGGAGAGTCAAAGTCAAAGGATGAAGAATTGGGGGTTATATAGAGAAAACAGCACATTTATCTTGGGAATCTCTTTGGCTGACAGTAGGGTAGGGAGAGCAGTGCCCTGTTTTTAGTCTTGGCTATGTGTCTGCTTTGTGCTAGGGTACAGGACACAGGGTTAGGTGCTGTCTTTATTGTATAACAGCTTTTATGACCTTGGTCTTAAACATAAAGCAACCAGAGGCTTCAATGCTAGTTCAGCTTTTCCCATCAATTCACATTTTGTTATTGTTTGTAAATACATTATATTATAATTCTCTCAGTCCTACGCTTTGGTGCTCAGAGTAAGAGTGAGTGATCTAGGTCTGCATATCTACATTATGATTTTTCTTAATTTTGCTTTGTTTTGCTTTTTGCAGTAGATTTCCCAGAAAAATAACAGCATATTTTCCTTGGATACTGGGCAACAAATATATTAATATTCTCTTTTTTTGTGTTTGTCTTAATTGCTGCTTACAGATCTAAATAGAACTAATGGAGCTGAGAATAATCCGATTAAGTGCATTATTGTTGTTGCCATGTTTTTAGCTGGAGAGATGTCCTTTTTTTTTTTTTTTTTTTTTTTTTTTTTTTTTTTTTTTTTTTTTTTTTTTTTTATATTTT
>JAWLRI010000191.1:2626660-2657676 GCA_034781795.1 Crypturellus tataupa | reverse complement strand
CTGCGAGGCAACAACTAAGAAAGCTCCTCAATACATTTCAAGTGTCATTTATAAAGAACAAAGTTTTTTTTTAAAAAAAATCCAGGATTCATGTTTTGGACAAACATGTAATCCTTTCAGAGCAACAACTTGCTCTGGAAATTTGCATAAACTTTTGCTTTACCTTTTTGCTAATCCCTGAAAATGAATTGTATTTCAAGTCAAGTAAGCAAATAATATCACATATTGATATTTTGATATTGATATTTTGGTATTTTCTCTCATTCTTTCTTATATATATACACACACATTTTTTCATACACACACACGCGCGCACGCGCAAAAAGAGAGAGAAAGGGTGGGAAGAAGGGAGAAAGGGACATGAAAGAAAAAAAATGTGAACGAATTAAAACAAAAAGATGGAAAATTCCTGTCTTTTTTCAACAGTGGTTGTGTTGGAGTCTTTCCATCCTCATCCACCTCTGGAAAACTTTTAAAGATGAAAAAAGGTTAATTTATTTTGTGATGGCAATGAAAAAAAAATCCATAAAACACATACCTCAGAAAACTTGGAAAACAAAGGTGTATAGTAAATGCTATTTCATGTGAAAAAGCACACAAATACAGTTTACCATATCCCGAGAATGATGTACTGTAGTGTCACAGTTTCATGAATTATTTTTCTCTTTCAATGTGTATATAATAAAAAAATCCAAGATGAAAAAATCCTTCCTATGCTCAGCAGCCTTAAAAAACAAGCAAAAAAACAAACAAACAAAAAAAAAACACACAAAAAAAAGACCAAACTAAAAAAAACCCAGACTTCTAATATATAGCTCCTTGGCCTGATTCTCAAGTAATTTTTAGTGCCACCCTATCTCAAGCATGAGTGTTTTCAGCATTTCCCATATACACACACCGTATTATCCCCATAAAAAGGGGAGATGAGAGAAATGATGAGAATTCAAATTTCATTGCTAGCTAAAAAGTTACCTTTATGTAGCATATGAGTTTTTTCACTGGATGATGGAGCAAAAGTTATAGAAGTGTCTGTGTCAGTCTTTTTGCTATAATCCACTTTTACTATGACATCCTTGGAACATGGAGATTTTTCTTGAGATGCCAATAACTCTTCTTCAAAGAATAAAAACAACGACCCCACATTATAAACAACTTATTTGTCCCAAATGGTATCAGGCAGAGGTATATAATTATAACTGAGACTCTTCATAGTTGATTAAACTCTATTACAACTGCTTTGCTATGAAAAGAACAAAAAACTTTAAACGAAATGAGAAAGAACAAGGAAAGAACAAAAAATTTGCTTTGAAGTATATATAGGTGCCTTCTCTGAAAATATCTTCAGTTTACTGCTACTTCCTTTCCAGGTTTTGGGGCATCGCAGATGTCTGGGTTGAGGTGAACTCAACACCATCCCCAGCAAATACTAGTAAGTCTCTCTGACACCTTTGAGTCATGATTTCCTGGTGGTCTTAGCATTCCCCCGTTCACACTACAGGGTCACTCTTTGCTGTTTCTCATAGTCCTTTGCCTTCTTGCATATAGTAACAAGTTCTCTGCCTCCCTCTAAATCATAACATGCTCATGCATTTCCAAAAAAGGAAAAATCCTCCCCTCTTTCCAGAGGGTGCCACAGGTCACAAGCTCACTTCCTCTTTGTAGCCACATTGTGTGGAGTAGCCTATGGACAAATTAGACACTATCAATTTCAGGATATAGTTGCCAACAAAGCTCATGGGCTTCCGTTGTTATTCTGCATGAGAATCAACAGAAGTTGTAAAGTTGTACTAGTCAGCTTAAGACCACTACCTACAAAATGCAACCAAGTATTCTACATTAAAAATACAAAACCTTTCCAAACTTAAAGCAGACTGTCTTAGTGAAGGCAATATCTAATTAGTGGCAGTCTGGAGAAAGAAAGGATTTTTTTTTGCTTGTTTGCTTCCAAAAAACCTTGTTTGCTACAAGCCTCTTGTATTTATGGCAGTAAACTAAATCATTAGAAAGCAACTACATATAGCAGACAAATAAAGACAAATGTATATATTGTATCGTGGTTTAGAACATTATTTAATATTTATTCTTATTATAAATATCTTCCTTTAACATCTTCAGAAAGTGGTATTAAAGGGAAGTTAGAACAGCTGTTCCTAAAGGAAACAAATCTTACCTTGCCCCTGAAAATGAGAAATATCTAAGTCCTCCTTCAATTGGATAACAACTACACCATACTGAATGTCAAAGGCATCGCTACACAAAAGGAACAAAAATAAAACTGTTTAAACTTTAACAAACTTTTATTTCCCCAAGGACCTACTTACACATCATCTTTCAACAAATTTTAGAGATTAAACATTGCTATTTAAACTCCCAGATTATGAATTTGCATTACAACTTCAATTGCAGTTCCAAATCATCAATTGCATTAAAGAACTAAACACCATGTTCTGAAAAGCAACATATAGAAATGATATCTGTTCCATTTCCTCTCTCTCACTCTAATATATAAAACACTGATAAAATAAAAAGGCAGTATGAACAAGGCAAGGTTCTTGTCAGGGTCTTGCAGAGATTATGGGAACTAGTATTTATCCACTGGTAAATATATATATTTTTCCCCTCTTTCCCTTCAAAAGAGCGATATATTTTGGGCAAGTCTCCTCAAATTGAAAACTATAAATTCCTGAAATGTTTCCAAAAGATTTTGGGATTTAAAGAGCTATGAAGTTGTAATTTAGAATCAAATTAGCTACAAATTAAGACATACCTATTTTCATTATATATGATTAAAAGCTAGAGTAAAATGAAGGACAAAACCTAAGATTTCAACAGAAAAATATGAACTTAATCATGTTTTACAGTTAGTGTTAACATTCAATCATCAGTGTTTAAATGTAAATATCTCATTAATTACAGATTAATTGTGTAATTAATCCCACATGCTTTTACTCATTATAAACTTTTATTTTTTTATTTTTTTAGGTAGTAAGATCTGATATGAAGTGTTCAAACTATCAACACATACTATAGAAAATTCCAAAACAAATTGAGGTTCATGTAGAAGCAAAGGTTTTTGGACATTTTTAATTCATTGTTTATTTTGTCTAATCTCTGTAGATTAGATGTATTTCTATCACACACTTCAGAAATTTTCCATCCAAAAATACTTTGACCTACAGCTGCTGTAGGTCACAGTACACTGTTTTGACACACTATATTGAAGATTGCTGGATCAGCAACGTGGAAAATTTGAGAGCCTTTCTGAAACTTCTAAGATAACTTGTGCAACTAAAACTTTCTCTAGTTAAATTTTTTTGACTTATGTTCCATTTCATTTGATAATAAGACCGTTATCTACACTTCCGCATTTTCTACTTACTGGAACAAATTGATATAGGTTTCAACATCTCTCATGTCAGTTTGTCTCCAGACTTGAGACATCCATTCATATAGCTGATGCTTCAGTGTTGAGCAAACCTTATTTCTCAGGAATTCTGTTGGTGCGTGTGGCCTGCATTGCTGCTCAGGACTGAAACACTGTGTTTTGTATTGAGTAGAAGCTGTCGGGAAGTCATAAGGCCCTGGTGGAAATGCAAGATGATGTTATGGAACTCATGGGGTCAGCAAGCAAAGAGCACCCCACCTCCAAGGTAACTCGCCTCAGTCTTGCTCTCCCTGTGCTTTATGACTTTGTCTGTCCTTGCACAAAACCCCAAACCAGTTCTGCAAAGCCCTTTCTTCGCAATAATCTTTATTTGTTGCTTACAGGAGTATCTTATTCGGATCCAGGAAGTTTTAAATTCAACAGAGATCAACCTGCAGCAACTGACAGCTCTAGTAGACTGTCGGAGTCTGCATTTGGTGAGTACTTGGTAACTGGGCTCAAGCTAAGAAAGAATGAAGGGGGTGTAGAGCCCCTAGCACATTGATTATTTTGAAGATTCAAATCTCTGATGTTCCAAAGCAGTTTACAGCAGCTTTACTGATTTTCTGCAGCAGAGAGGAGAATGGGAATATGGGTCAGGTTGGGTTTGTGTTTTGGTGTTAAAAGATCAATGCAGGAAACTGGATAACATACCTTTATAGATCTAGAAGCTGCGTTAAAGTTGCAGGTAGTTTTAATTTATTTCCATAGTCCTGGGCTTGCTGCCTTTCTCATGTAAAGCTGCAATATAGCATGGCCTGTCTGTTGTCCTAGTTATATCTTTAGAGATAGAGATATGAATAGTCTGTGCTTGTGTTATTGGGCAGTGAGACCCAGTGAAGTTGCTGAGCAGCTTAATGAAAAATGTGTTATATTTAGGTAGATAGATAAGCTTATCTTGCCTCTCCTCCCTTCTTATTGTGTGGGGTGGGAAGTATTTTCATCTCTGTATCTGAGATGGGCTTTGTGAAGGGAAACAAGGGTTGGGTCGGCTTATGAAGAAACTATTGAGTCCTTAATGTAAAATAGGAACGTACACTGAATAAAGGACTCTGAAGTCATAAGTTCTCTCAGAGATAGTTTAGGGGAAAGGACACTTGAACTGAAGATCAATGTTAGCTGTCTAGTGATGAGGAACCTCTGGTTCTTTCTCTTTCCAGGATTATGTCCAGGCATTGACAGGCTTTTGCTACGATGGAGTGGAAGGCCTCATCTACCTGGTTCTCTTCTCCTTTGTCACAGCCCTCATGTTCAGTTCCATTGTGTGCAGCGTCCCACACACTTGGCAGCAAAAGAGGTATAGAGGGGGTTAGAGCCTGTTGCATTATAGAGCTCTTCTCTAATGAAGACTGGCTACTGGATTTGTGCCCGTGAGCATCTGGAGCTCTTTACCCATATGCTCGCAGGAGTATGAGGGCTCGAGGGCCTTTCAGCACAGATCCAACAGCAAAAAAAAATTCTGACTTTTTCTCTGGCTGTGGTTGATTTTTACATCTGACCTTGATTGTGCTAGAGTTGTGTGCAGAGTATTCAGTACCCTGTAAGACAACAGGTCAAGTTAGAGATGAATAATTGTAGCTGTAGGGAAAAGTAGTCATTGAACTATGCGCTCTCTCTGCAAAATACCTATTCTTGGTATCATTTGTGAGGCATTTTTCTAATGTATATATGATTTTATATCACTTATGAGGTTCTAGTAAGGGAAAGAGGTTGAAATGGCCAGTAGTTAAGTCTTGCCATTATTGACTTTGCTCACACTGGGGCAACTGACTTGCATAACTAATATGAACTGGGAATGGTCTAGTTTGCAAAAGCTAATTTGTGGTGATCACATGACTACAGTTATTAGGAACTAGTAATTAGGAACCAGGCTGAGCAATAAGCCTTGATCTGACCTTCCTAGGTCAGATGGGCTGATGGGCTGCTGCGCCACGTGCTGCTGCCACGTAGCTTCACTGAGCTCTCTGCTCTTGTAGAGCAATGACAGACTTTGTAGCAAGTGCTCTTCTGTGATCTTAAATGTGATTTTTATGGTCTAAGCCCAGGTTCCAGGTGGAAAATAAAATGGAACATCCTGAACAATAGCAGGAAGCCTGGGCCACTAGGTCTGCTTTGCCCACAGAGAAGCCTTTGGAAATGCGTCCAGATCACACTTGAGAAAATGGCTGCTTTCCTTAGGTCTTCCGCAGGCAGAGGCATTATCGAGAAGAGGATTTTAGTCTCCCTTTTTGAAGGAGGAGGGTTTATACGGTGCCTTTTCTCTTGTGCTCCCTTCCACGTGGATTCCTGCTGTCCCTGCCAACGCCGGCAGGCTCAGGCTGCTGCTGCGAATTGAGGAATTCCCTCTTGCATTCTCAGGAGCACCATTTCTTCCTTTGCCTCCCTCAGGGAGTTGGAGGATATAATACTTTATTGCCTGTAAAGAGACTGCGCCAGCTGTAATTCACTGAATAAATCTTCAGTGCCACCTTGTGGCACAGAAGCTGCAGGTGGTTGTGGAGGTGTTGCAGCTATGTCCCTGTGGTCTCTGAATTCTCCCTGCTGTCACAAGCAAGAAATGTTTCCCATAAAACTTTTTACTAACTTTGTCCATCATCACTAATATAGATTTCAAATATTGGTGCTCCATAATTAGGGAGCTAAAATAATAGTGTATGTTGCTTAGTAGGGACAAGAGAATACTATGGGGAGAGTGGAAGGAACCAAGAGACAATAGCCCTGCTCTGTTAGAACTGATTTAGGGAGAAGAAACCCTCTAGACACAAATGCAGACATTTAGACAATGCACTGACTTGAGGAATTTTCTTATAAGCTGTAGTAGGCCCTATGTAATAATCATGGGAGTTTGGAGGGGTCTGCAGTGGTGGAAAGACTGTGGTGTTAAAAGCGTTTTGGACATTGCTGCAAGAAATGGAGGGGCACAGACTGCAGCTTTGAGGGATGCTTTCTGTAGGATGAATGGCACTGCCTCCCCTGCCTCCTTCAGATATGAAAAAAAAAAAAAAAGTCTGTTTATTTTAGGACATGTCCCCGTCCCTTGGTTATGTGACTAGGCAGTTGCAGAGCTGTGCTGTCTGCCAAGCCCTGAGAGGAGCGTAGGGGGGACCGTAGGGGATCTTGCAGCCTAAAAATCCAGATGGTGCCTGTGGGAGGTCTGAGTCACTGTGCCGTAGGCTGTGTTTGACATTGCCACACTGAGGCATCCCGAATGGGTATAAATGTGGAGGTGTGCAAGATGATTGGGAGGTTCCTAGGATTACCATGGTTTCCTGTAAACCTCACTTGTGTGGTAATTGTAGGGTTCTAGGAGGAACTTTTTTTCCTTCTTGCAGAAGCTCGGATGATGATGGGGAAGAAGAATCAGCCGCTCAAGGGAATAGACAAACACATGATAATCTTTACAGAGTGCACATGCCCAGCCTCTATAGCTGTGGGAGTAGTTATGGCAGTGAGACCAGCATTCCAGCAGCAGCACACACAGTCAGCAATGCTCCAGTCACAGAGTACATGTGAGTATGCCAAGAAGAAGGCCATATTGCAGCTTGCTTGATTTTATTGCAGCTCAGAAACTTGCTGCAAGGGTGGCACTTGTGACCAAGCAGCGGGAATGATAAAGGATGCTGTTTGAAGTCTCAGAAGGCATGTTTTCCTGTTGCCATCTCCTGGGACAGTGGAACTGCTTCAAAGTGCTGCAGTAGGAAGGGTTCTATTAGGCATCTTACTCAAAAATACGAACCACTTTGCACTGCAGGATTTAGAAATCTGCCTACAAAGAAGAAGTAAACTGTTGGCCAGGCTGCTAATTACACAATGGTTCTGATTCCCAGAAGATTTGATTCTTCAGATAGAGCAGGTTTGACAGGGTATTAAGCCTCCTGAGAGACCGAGAGCAGTGACAAACCTCCAGGCTGTGTCCTTTCATAGTGTTGGGGGTCTGATGTTTGTTGGAACATGGAGCTACGTAACGCAACTGGGACCTTCAGAGCTTTCTCGAGATACTTCACCCTGATCACACACTGACTACATTCAAGGCTCATCTCTTCTGGGCTGGCACGTCATGTTGGTGGTTTTTTTTTTTTTTTTTGTTTTGTTTTTTTTTTTTTTTTTTGTTCTTCTTAGATTTTGTTCTTATTTTATCTCCTTTCTGCAGCTTAGTACTCTGCAGTCCTGCTTCTGCAAGGAGTCAAACTTCACACAAACCTTTTTTTTTTTTTTTTTAATCAAATCACTTGATGTGATTCAACACAAGCCCTTCAGAGTGAGAGTATAATAACAGCACTTTATCTGACGGGAGAAAAAAATGATAGCTTTGTGCCCTTACCTGAGAAAGGGAACCCACCTGGCCTGGAGGGAGACTGAACTGAGATAACAGATCTGAGGGTGCATGTGCTCTGTCCTGTGTCCCTGTCAGAGACCTTCCCCAGAGAAGTGTGGCACATACCCCCGTTACCATGTGTGTCTTCCTTTCCTAGGAGCCAGAATGCAAATTTCCAGAACCCCCGCTGCGAGAATACCCCGCTCATTGGCCGTGAGTCCCCACCTCCCTCAGTAAGTCTCTCTTCGCTGCTCCTCTCTGCTTCAGCAACTTTGGGGGAATACACGTTTACCACTCCGGTGTACTGTGAAGGGAGCTGATTGTACAGCCAAACAGGATCTGGCCCATAAATGGCAGCAATTTTAATAGACAAGCCATGTCTCACCTGCCGTGGAGAATAAAACCCCACTGTGCCACTTTTGGGCATTGTTATAAAAATGATGGCACTGAATTTATTAACGTTGATAATCCTATGGGCCCAGTCCTGCCACCACTGAATTGCATGCGTATCTTGGTGGGTGACTTCAGCAAAATGATTCACTTGCATGCAGTAACTTGCTCTCTGTGATGCTGGTTCCTCAAGTTTAAAAAGAAACTTCTTAAAACAGTAAATTCAGAGTTATTGCTGAACCTCTCTCCTTAATCTGCCCTGCAGAGATAATAAGATGAAACTTGTATTTTTTTTTGAGATTTATTTTTAATCCTTTTTTTTTCACAGCTCTTTTACTTTCTTTAGAATCTATTTTTGCATTTAATTTCTTCTGGACGAAAAAAAAAAAAGAAATATTTCATGGAAGGTTTTGGTATTTGGAGTGGTGTGGTAGCCCTGCTGGATAAAATACAGGCTTGTTTTCATGTATGTAAGGCCTAGATGAGTTTTGCCCTCTTTCACTGGCTCCTGTAAACCTTATTTACACCTTGGACCTTGGAGAACATACCATCACAGGGCTGACGTGGTGGTGTGATTTACAGGCAATGAGTAGTAGCATGTTTAATAAGTAGCTAGTCTTTGGATATAGGCAGAGAAAATATACTCTGTGGTGCTTTGTTCTAGTTCATTATAAGGAGAAGAAGAAGAGAGTGGAGGAGGAAGGAATAGGAACTGTGGTGGAGCGGGGGGAACATCACATTCTTTTTTTCACTTCAGAATGACCATTTCATCTCATCTTAGATCAAAGTGATGGACCAGAAAGTTGATCCTTGTCTTTGTGTTTGGCCAACCTCTTGCAACCTTCTTAGAAATAGAGTTTCTCCCGATCCCTGGTGTTCTGAACGCAAGCCCTGGTAGCATTATCTGCTCTCAGCAGTGACGGGCATCAGGAGAAGGGCTGACATGCTGCATGCAGTACAGTGTGACAAACGCCTGCTTTACTGCTGGCGTTTCCTCTTTTAGGAAGGGCACTGTCCTTCTGGCAATGCTGAGGCATATACTGAGTTCAGGGACTAGGTCAAGGTCCTGCCTTCCCTTTCCCTATAGCTCTTCTGCTTCAGGAAAAAGCACACCCGTTTCTGCAGGGGCTTTAGTTACTGAAAGTTTCCCTGCTTTTTTTGGTAGCTGTCAGCTTTAATGACCCTGAGGATCAGAGTCCTCATCCCTTACTGGAATCTGAGAGGAAAATCGTAAAGATGAGAGTGTTTTTTTCAGAGGAACTTGACTTGGCAGCTGTCAGTATGGGCAGTGAGGTAGCGTAGGAGCTGGGGAGGAGATTACATTGCCGCTCCCACATAGACAATGGGAGCTTCTCCCTAGACAAAGCAAGGATTAGGCTATAGGGTAAGTGAGTTTTCTGGAGAGAAATACTGGCCATAGGTGAGCATTTGAGAAAAGGAAAATGTCTACTGTCCTGCCACATCAGCAGGCAGCAAGGAGAGGGACTTTTCTGGGACTTTTATATCCAGTTCTCCACAGTAGATAGCTGAGATCATCCTGAGGTGGAGGAACTTGCAAGACTTGATCTTGGCAAATTATTAGCAGAGAGGGAGAGATGAAAAGAGAATATGGATGCTCGTGTGCATGTTCCTCTTGGGGAGGGGGAGATGGGGTAGCCATCAAAATAGAGTAAAGACAGAGCTGATCTCTTTCATACAGCTTCATTTCTGAGAACAGATGGTGAAAACTAAGACGTGATGATCCTGCTGCATTGTATGTCTGTTACTTTTCCTGGCTTTTTGTTTGTTGGTTTGTTTGTTTTTATTTCCTTCTCTCATTCCTTCTGTTTTCTCCTTCTTGCCTCAGGGCTATTCCCTTAGGGTTGTAGAGTCCACCTTGTCACTGACACACGCACCACAGCGTTTCACTTGCTTGCACTGTGTTTTTCATGCACGTTGAGGCTGCACTCTCTTTTTCTCTCTCTTTCTTGCGTCATCACAGTTGTATTTGGCTGCCATGGACAGTAGCAGCCATATGAGCTGGCAGCTTAAGCCCTCGGACAGTGCACGGACATACTGGTAACAGCGCCCGCAAATGGAACAGGTACAGAAAAAAGGTCCTTCTTGCTCAACCCCTTCTCCACTCCAGACCACCCCCTTCATCCCTGCACTGTTTATCCCAGGCCAGTGCCTTTTATTTCTTCACATTCCCTCCCTCTGCACCCCCGCACCCCATTCCCTCCTGCCAGGGATAAAAACTAATCAGTTTTGCTCTGCTGCAGACTCCAGGAGTACTGGCAACCTTGGAAAGGCTTCTGGTGCACGCTGTGATGGCCAGAGGCCCGTGCCAAACTCAGGGCTGCTTTAACTTGGAGTCCACACTTGAGAGCAGCTCAAACGCTTAGCAGTAACACTCAAATATAGAACTTGCCTTGCGTTTCAAATGCAGAGTGGAATTTCTCCCTTCAAAAGGAGCCATTTTCTACAAGTAATGAGAACCAATCTAGCAGCTTTTCAGGACTGGTTGTCTTGTTCCAACCTTTTGGCTTCCCTTGAGCCCTGCTGCTCTTCTATTTGCCTTGATTGGTCATAACAGCATGTGCCCAAAACCACAGATACTTATCTGCCATGTGTTTTAAGCTCCTTAGTAGGATTTTTAATTTGTTGAAAGATCCTGGCTGATGATGGTGGCCTGTCCTAAGGAGTGGTTTCACTGCCTGTTAGATCTATGTGCAGCTTCTCCTTTTATCTTTGCATTTAAAGTCAGAAAGGAGTAAGTTTTAAAAGAGCTTCCCTAAGGGAAACACAAACACAAGCACTAAGATCTATTTCATTCTGTTTCAAAACCTTTTTCTGTTCTGTTTGTTTTGTGTGTGTCAAATCATTCCTTCCATTTCCCCAGGCTCTGAACAGAGCCCTCCTAGTATCATTGCACTGTCTGAATCCTTAATGTGCTGTTGTTGCTCCTGTTCTCCAAGAGAGCCAGTATTTCTTCCCTCGCAGTGGTCCATGACAAAGCCACATGCATAACGAAAGCGTAGGTGGTCTGCAGTAGGCCTTGTTAGTTTTAGCTTGGTTGAATGTAGGATCTAATTAGAGTTCCCAGGCAACTCATTATCTGGTATTGAGGACAGTGTGCTCATTCAGAGGGAGCTACAGCTGCAGAGGAACTGGAATATGTTGGTTCCAGTTGGAACAGAGGGCCCTTCGCAGTTGGCTCATGCAGTCAGTGACCCCGATCTTATGTTTTGTTCCCAGAAATACGTGTCCATAAAGCTGCCGTTCCTCCACTTCTGCAATTCCTGTTGGGACTTTTGTTAGCCTTGCACTGGATTCCTTTCTGTCATGTTGCTGCTTGGTCTGCATTCTTGCTGCCTCTTGCCATTTGTCCGCCTGCCTTGTGATGCGCTGGGAAAGACACTGGCTGAATCCCGTGTCTTGATGCCCCTGCCATGGTGCATGAACACAAGCTTGTGTCTACTCTTAAAGCATGGTGTAGCTGGTGCCCCAGGAAGGGGCACAAAGTTCTTGGGTCTCAAGTCTTGCAAGGGCTGTTCTTGGACATGAGCTCTTGGTGGGTTTTCTGCTTACTTTTTCCTACAGGTGATGTTGTAGTGATGGCAGAACACTGCCTATAGGTCTATCCTATGAAATAAAATACTGTACTGAAGCTTCTAGAAGCTTCATTCTGGATATGAAATATTCCCTGCGTTGAAACCTGACCTCATCAGTTTGTGCTGCCTTTTGTTTACCTAAGGTCGCACCCGGAGTTTCATGTGGTTGCATGGCTAAGTAAAAGGCATTGCATTCTTTCCAAGACTTTAAAAACAAACAGAATGAATGAAAAGTCTGTTCTTTTGACTTGGAAAACTTAAGAGTCCTCTTTGAATTCAGCGCCTATTGACTGGAATAGGCTGTTTCCCTCAATCTTGTACCTCCCATGCAAAATGTTACCAAGCTTTGTGTTTCTGCTGTGCGTCTAGTTATGAGGTGTGCATCAGCCTTTAAGAACTTGAATCCAGCAGCTTTGTCTTTATTGCAGAGAGGGGTTTTTTTTGTTTTGATTTGATTTCTTTTTTACTGCAAATAGCTAAAGTTTGTACCTGGAGTCATGGTTTCACGTGGTAAGTGGTCTTCCAGCAGAGATCAGTTAGCTGTGAAGTACCAGTGATCTGCAGAGTACACAGGACTTGATGGTAAAATGTATGGTCTTTAAAATGACCCAATTTTCTGATTCATATTTTTGCAACAAAAATTCCTTTGCATGCAGGCTAAATGCGTTAAGCACATAACTCCTCCTGAAGGAGAAACTTTTTTCTTTTAATTTAAGAACCAAATTTCTATGCAACCCTATGTTCTAGCTGACTGGTAAGTGACCCAGAGGTATGTTGTTTTAGATAGCACGAGCCACTTGAAGAACCGGTAACTACAAGATGATGGTAGCTAATAGTGTAAGGACGATATGGGTTGAAACTTGTCCTTTGTGCTGCTCTGTAATGGGCAAATTAGGATGTACAGAACCTGGCTAGTGCAGACCAGAATCCTGGAAGAATCCACTGCGCGTGTTCTTTAACCTTCTGTGAAAGCTCCTTTTAAAAGGAAATTAAATACAACCCTATGGCAGTGTAAGGCAGTGTATTCAGGTTACCCCTAAGTAAACTCTGAGGCAACCTTAGCTCCGAATTGCTTTGCTTGTGCTCAAAATCTTGAGAATTACTTTGTAAAGTAGCTAAAGGCTCAGTTATTTTAAGTGTGTAGATAATAGTGTTTAGTTTCATATCGTGTGACTGGCAGCTTTCTGCTCATCCTGTCTTCATGTGTTGACCTGTTCACATGTGGGTAGCAATGTACACACAGCATCTTTCCTCCGCTTCCCCGCGGGGGATGCTCTGAAGGACTTGGATGAGGTACTAGGATCAGTAGCCTGTGGAGCACAGTGCTCATATGGTGACTATCAGTGCAGGGACCAAAGGCTCAACACCCAGTCCTGGAGCTGAGCTGGTTATTAGGGGTGTGTGGTGAACCAGTAGCTCTCTGCTTCCAGATTTCAACCATATTTTTCATGGTAATTAAAAAAAAAAAAAAAAAGGCAAAAGTACTTTAACAGAGGCAGTTACCTGTTCAAATTGTAATGGGAAAAGGACCAAAGGTACCAAATGCCTATGTTAAGGAGAGAACATCAGCCCTAACTCTGACTACTCTGAATCTTGGTTGGTTCCTTATGGTGATTTGCAGGTAGGTTTGAATGTGAAATGCCTTCTGCTTGACTGTCCAAATCTACTTTGTTTTGGTGACAAAAACAACTATGGGATGTTTCTTGGTGGGGGAAGGAGTGAATTCCTTTCAGCTTCTCCCTCCCCATAGGGTGTACTTTGTACTTCTTTGAAATCGTGTTCATCAAGCGGCCAATCTTTATTTTAATCATCTGAAAAATGTTGATGCTGCATGTTATATTCTGAACCTGTATGATTTGTCCAGAAAGATGCACAATAACTTTCCATGATATTAGATTTTTTTTCTTCTAATTACTTTTTATGGTATAAAACTCTAATAACTGAAGTCCTCTGTTCATATTCATCTCCTCTCACACTGCACATATAGAATATAAATGGAAAACAAGCAATCAAAAGCGTTTTTCCTTCCAAACCTCTCATCTTAACATCATGCTTCGCTGGTAAATTCAGCATTGCTTTGTCTGAAGGTAGTGGCCTACTTATCCTCTGAGAGAGTTCTTTGTTGACTTCCAAGCCACTCTGAGCCCACTGGGTTAAATTCTCATATGTTTAATAATACCCTATTTTTTTTCCTGAAACAGTAATCATCTTTAGTTAACTGAACATATCCCTTAGAACTAGCTAAGCTTGATATTTTCTACCTTCTTTCTCACTGATAAAAATATTTGGAAAGAGAGAACGGATGTACCCTTTGTTTTCTAAATACAGATGCTATTTCTGGGCCACAGTTTTATATTAAGATTTGTGTTCGGCAGAAAATTTTGCAGTTATGGAAGACTAAGAGGAGTGTGCAAATAAGCCACAAGTACCTTCCTTTTGTGCAGATGGGATCTACTGTGCTAAGGCCGCAGTGTGTGCCTTGTGCAGGACTGAAGTTAAACCCAGTTCTGTCTTTGAAGGCAAATTGTTAAAATACTGTTAATTCTCTGAAACTCCCTTTAGCTTGCTGTGCTTTGGAGGGCCTAAAGATACCTCTGAATGTTCTTTCCCAATGGGCAAGAGAAATCCTCCTGCCTGCTGTGAAATGATCTTTCAATTAACACTTTGCCAGCTTAGCTGGCTATTTTATGTGGTACAATTTTAAAGGTGATTAAAAAAAAAAAAAGGATGTTGAAGAGCACTCTTGGGAAGGAAGATGTGGATATTTTGGATTACTGAAGCTCCAGCTGGCATAAAAAGAAAAATGTCTGTCCGCCTGGTTCTTAGTATCATGGTAGTGGAATCCCAGAAACAATAGCGTGGTCATGATGAGGGTATTGAACACACTGGTGTAAAGAGGATAAGCCTTTTATTCTTACTACTTTACTGTGTATCTGCATGCTGTTTAGCTCAATATTCAAAGCTGAATGGCATATGTTGACTTCAGGCACTTCTGGGAACTGTTTTGGATTATTTTGCTAGATAGATGTAAAAACAAAATGAAAAATACTTCTCATCTTTGTGCATTTCTCTCCTTAACCCCAAATGGAGATTTGTCTACTTTTGGACTTTTTGGTACACAGGCTGATCCCAAGCCACAGTGAGCTATTAACCATCCAGTAACAGATAGTAACTGATCATCTCATTTGGCAGCCTGTTTCCAGCCTGTCAGGGTCTGTTCTTGCTTGGGTCTAAGTTGAACACAGATTTTCTTCCCCAGTTATGCTCTAGGCTGCCCATGTGTGATGCATGCAGCCCTCTGAAGCCTTTACTTGCTTAAAATCCAATGCACCTGCTTTCTTTTCAACCTCCTTTTCTGACGTGGTTGAAAGAGGCAACATGACTAAAAGAGGATGAAGGTGTGAGGTGGACTTTTACCTCTGCATCTTTTGCATTGCTCACTCTTCTCTCAAGTGAAGTGCAGGATATTTTGACCGAATGGATATTTTTTTTCTGTGAGGAGTTTGGGTAAAAGATTAACCCATCTGCACTGACCTGGCCAGCATCCCTGCAGCAATCTGAGTGTCTGTCACTCAGACTCAACTACACCATTGCTTGTGAAACCTTCCTTGTCAGACCAAGGCAGCACTTGCTTGATATGCAGTAAATACAGACCAGCTTATGCCAGGAGGTGGTCGCAATCTGTGGTTCCATGTTTACATTAGTCACTCTGACTTTTCCTGTTCTGTTTGTTTTTGTTCTTTTTGTCTTGTCTTCCTCCAGTACACCTCCAGCATGAGAGCCAAATACCTCGCCACCAACCAACCTCGTCCAGATGCTGGCAGTGTGCATTAAGATGAAAAAGCAAAAGCAAAAAAAAACCCACACGTGCAGTCAGACAAAACAATGTGCCAACTGCTGTGCCCCTGTGCTGTCCTCGTGGAACAATCCTGCTGTTCTGCCCAAAATCCAGTGCAGCTCCTTCTGTTTCTCCGGTCCAGACCACCCTTCCAACCTGGTACCTGCCCATTGGAGTGGAAGCCCCCTTTGAATATAAGCCTTCACCTGCTGTACCTGGTGTGTGAGAGAGAGCAAGCGCGTGCAGGCCAGCGACGGCGACATTTCCAGCCCCTCCTGGCTTCCACCTGCCCGGGGCCAGCTTGAGCAGTAGCCCTATCAGAAAATGTTGGTGAATTATCTTCTGCCCCCCTTTTCCCCTCCTGTTCCTCAGAGCGACTTGGTGGAAGGTGGTGGTAGATGATCTTCGGTTCTGCAGAGGGATCAGGAGAGCTGCCCGGTCTGTCCAACTCCGAAGAAGCAGATGTTCAGTGTGTGCCGCTAGCGTGCAAGGAGGGGAAGCCAAGTCAGTGCACAGCACCGTGTTGTGGTGGGAATCTTCTGTGTTGGGGAGGAGGGAAACCTCTGTCCCATGGTGTCACTGCACATCCACTGTAATTTGGGAACCAGGCGCTCTGTGTTAGAGCAAACCACTCCACAGCCCTGGCGATGTCTTTAAAAAAAAAAAAAAAAAAAAATCCAATGCCTTTTTCCTTCCCACTGTATCTGGTGTGTGAATTCTCGAGGAGGAGTAGGAGCTCCCACCACTAGTCAACTGCCCTGTCCATTGCTCTGAACTGGACCTCTCTGCTCATCAGGGAAGCCCAGGTACTTGCAGGTGGCATTCCGGGTGCTGCCTATGTGAGGCCATCACACAGATCAAACAGGAGCCAGCAACACACTTGGTGCCAAATTTTTCCAGGAAAAGACTTGTAAGACTCTGGAGTTTTTTGCACTGAACAAATTTCAGCTCTCTGATGGCAGGTCTTATGGGACAGACTGTTTACAAGAGAAGGGGGAGAGACTGCAAGCACCAGTAGGTTTATAGCAAATGCAAACTCTCCCTGCAGGAGTGACTTGTGAACCCTGCTGGACTCTCCCCCTTCCCCACACTTCTATTTTTTCCCTTTTATCATTATTTGTGGTGCAGGGTTGCAGACCTGACACTGAAAGATGGTTTTGGAGCCTCAGTCCTGACAAGTTCACAAGATGGGCAGTATCCATCCTCTCTCTTCCAGAATCAGAAACCCAAATGACCTTGAAAACAGTGTGACTGTCAGAACATTTTTTTGTTGTTGTTGTTATTTTTATTTTTGATTTTCTAGGCATGTTGCTAACCACTATCAGACCATATTAAGGCACATTTAGGGCATTTTTCAAGACATGAGACACAACAAAGCTTGCAAAAGGGTAAATTGGGTGCCTGCAAGGGGCAACATCCTCCACTGGTGCTGTACTTTCCACTGAAGAATGGTGCTCCAAAGGGCACTGACAGCTTCCTACTGCAAAAGGAGACTGCCACGTAGGTGGTCAGGAGTGTAGAGCACTGGCCCTTCAGTAAGGAAGCTCTGATGTTCCTGTGTTTACATCTCTGAGCAGGGACATTGTAATGTAGCTGCTGAGCATGATATTAAATAACTGGCAGAGGAAATAAGTGGAAAACATCTCAAAATTGGAGTTGAGCCTCTGGCAGATGCAGTTCATCTTCATCTCACTGATGTTCAGGCTCAATGTCTTTTTTTCCCATGTTTGCTGAATGGGGCTTACATCCATAGTTTGGGGCACAGAATCTACCACTCTGCCTTTACCTGAGTCCATTGCCTTCTTGCAGCAAGGTAGGAAATGCTTCTAGCAGATGTATGACTAGGGTGAATGGTATTTCCTGGGAAATGTCACCAGTTCTGTGGAAGAGCAAGCTTTGAGACTCCTGAAGAAGATAAAAACCACTAACAGACTGCAAATCTGTAGGCCAGCTTTTATCAATGCAAAGGATCGAGAGGGAAAGGAGATGGTACCACGCTCACAAGAAGAGAAGGTTTTGGAGAAAACTCAGCACTTCACCATAAATCTGTAAAAGCAGGATTTTCTTGCTCAGGATTGAGCCTTTCAGACACATCTGATGGGCTTCACGCTGGAACATACCTCGGTGTTATCCAATAACAAGGGCAGGGAAACGTAGCCGCAGGTTGCACGGAGGGGTAGCAGGGCTCGTGCACCAGATTTGCACCCTGTCTTAAAGCTTAAGACCCATGTGTGGCAGCATGATGTGTGGTTGGTTGCAGAGCCCCAAGCATGCAATTGCAATCCAGAGAGAACTGAACCTCCACCCCGCTTGCAAGAAGGAAGCTGGAGCCATGTAATCACTATTGAAACTGGAGTTGTTCTACCACTGTCTTTCCCTGGGAGGGGGTGCCCAGGCTGCTGCTTGCACAGTGAGTTTTAGGGGAGCTTCCCTCAAATTTCTGACCTGATTCTACTCACTGAAGGCTCGGGGGGGCATGGGGAACCCTATGAGAACAGGTGCTTCTATCTATTGCTGTATACAGGGAGCATCCTCAGCGTGTGACTGCTTTGGGAAGGATTGGGTCCAAATTGGTGGTGCTGGTGGTAAGGGGGAGCCTATGCCTTCTGTTTGCAGCAGCCTCCTTGACCTGCTTCTTCCAGGGTTAGGCATAGTCACAGCACCCAGAACAACTTCTGACAATATTTGGGGGCTTGCAGGCAGGCACAGATGCTCTGTGACCTCAAAATATAACTGGAAAGAATGTTACGGAGAACCGCTCTGCTCTCTGGAGGCCAGCAAACCGCGACTGTGGGGGAGCTGGGTACCTTCGTCCAGCCAGCACTTCCTTTACTTGACATGGATATTGCACTTTTGTAAAGCGTCCTGGAACTCTGCTGCTCTGCCGCGTGCCACGCAGAGCCCTGGATCGGAAACAAAGACAAACGTTTTTTTTGTTTTTGTTTTGTTTTTACTGGAACCTTGAGCAACAGTGTGGCATTTCTGCAGGCTGGTCTGAATGGATCTGCTGAAGAACAGATGGCCTTTGCCTATTCCTATGGCTGCGACGCAATCGGTCTCATCCATATGGTCACATCCTGTCTGTGGAGCGGACTTTCCAAAGCCAGGATCTCCCAGACTCCGTGCCTCCTCCTGGGGTGAACAGCAGGTGCTATCGGCGAAGACTAATCTGTTCTGGATGACGTTAACGGTTGAGGGAGCCCGAGCTGTAGGAGGCAAAGCTGCAGAGACTTCTCTCTCTTCCAGTGCGTGTCTTCATTTTTAATGTGACAAAATGCCAAGGCCATATCACTCTGTGTCCCAGCTGACATTATCGGAACATTATTCATGTTACTGGTTGCTAACAAAAGGGTCCAGAATTCAGGGGAGATGAGACTGGCCTCTGGACACCTTGGTGACTGCAAAATGGAAAGCAACCTGCCCGGTCCGAGGCGACTGCTTCACTGAAGACCCTTCATGCTACTTTTTCAGAAGCACAAATGTGGTCATTGGCTTGTCTGGTTGGCTTGGTTTATTTCCACTGCATCGTCACGTGCGAATGACATTTCCTTTTGGACCTGAGAACTCTTCCAAGCACACAAACATCTCCACAATGTGAAATGTAAATAGCATGTTGGACTCTCGCGTCCAGTGTTCAAGACTGCATTGTACTTGTAAAGGAAACCGAATCAAGACTTGGCTGTGAATTTCTTGTGCTGTCTTGGGAATATAACTGTAGTGTTTGTATCCTGTATGTAATATTAAATTGAGTTCATTTTATGTGCTGATAAAAGGGTTCAAGCTAAGACTTTTAGCGTACATCCATGTATCCAAATGTGAAGGATGGAGTGCTCCCTTCCCCTCCTGTCCTTTTTAAGTTTTTTCTCCATTTGATAGGTGTTAATTTTCCATGTACAGTCATCTCAGCCAAGATGCAGGGGTGTTCATTGGAGTGCTTTGAGGGGGACATAGTGCAGGGGGAGTCAAGTGATCCTAAGTTAGGATTTCCACAGCAGTTCCCTATAACTACTTAGTGCTATGTGAAAAGTTTAGCCTTTCTGAGAGTAAACTGTTCCTCTGCGGGCTGCTTAACTGTCACCTGTGGGAATTTTAGGTAGTGCAGTGCAGAGAGGCATGCGAGGATACCTGAAGAACGAGGTACAGAGATACCTGTGTGGGTAAGCCCGGCTCTATTTCTGGTCCCACCTTCCCATCCTTGTAGCAGCAACAGCAACTGAAATAGCATATGGAGCCCTTTGAAGGAGAGAGGAGTGTCTTGGCTTGCTCAATACAGCTGCCACACCTGGGTTAAGAGCACAGTAGGTGGGTGTGTTTTCCTTTTCAATGAAGCCACCGGTGAGGGGTATTTGGAAGAATTCCTAGGTAGGGACCAAGGAGAAGCCAAGAGCCTTCCTGAGCTAAACCAGCCTGCTGGTGAGGCCCAGCAAACGGCCCTGGCTGGGAGAGCAAAGCCTGACGGCCAAACCCTGGGCAGTAGGTCCTGTTCCCTGCGAGAGGGGGCCTGGCGCTGCTCCGTGTGCATCTTTACCCGGGTGACGTTTTCCATCATCGCAGACAGCTCCTTTTCCAGCAGCTCGTTGGGTCCTGCTGCGCTGAGTCCCCAGCCCGAGCAGGAGGACGGGGTGCTCAGAGGGTGCCTGCTCGCGGGGCCGGGGACCGCATGGTCCCGGGCCGGCGTCCTGCCCGGCCTCTGTGCGCGCACAAAGATTCCCCTGACCGATGCACGGCTAGAGAATTCAACGCATTCCTTCGCTGAAGAGGATAAGTGTAGCATGAAGCTCCTCGGTGCTCTGCATATTTCATACCACATCGCTCCTCACTATGCAATTCCAACCTCCTTCCTCTCCCTCCTCCAGTCTCAAAGACGACTTCTCCAGCGTCCGCAGAGCAGGACGCAGCCCAGGTCCCAGAAAGGCTCCCTTGGTTCGCTGTCCTCTGCACCGGGCCTGGGTGCCCTCCCTTATGTCTCGTGCCTCAGGTCCCTTGTTAGCAGGAGGCCCCATGAGTTTTATTCACATCATTCACAGGGAAATATTTTTTTTTCTTGGACACTGTGCACCAAAACCTAACGATGACCATGTACCTGGCCTTTTTGTAACTTTTTTCTGTTTTTCTTCTTAACCATAATGGTTGTATATCATACCACTTTATATACATATATAATATATAAATATATATAATTTTTTTTAAACTTTGGACCTGCTAGTTTCTTTCAAGTGTTCCTGCACTTACCCAAAATGTTTTTAAATTGTGAGGGTTAAAGAGGATTGAGCCCATTTTTGTATCTTTCCTTTTAATTCTGTAGTTCTATTGATTGTAATGTAGCTATTTTTTACTGTAACTTTTTGTTTTGCAAATACTAAAACAAACAAACAAAAAAACCCTAAATGTAATTTCTGTGGTTTCTATTCAGCTTGGATTTCATGTTTTAAAAATAAACAACTTAAAAACACTGTTCCTATTTATTACTTTTTATTTGCTTATTTTGCCCCTTTCTCTCTGTCAGTCACCCCAGATGTTGCCTCCTGTTCCAACCTCTGTGTTTGGATGACTCCAACCATGGAGCATCCCAACAAATCCCGGGGCTGCTGCATAACGGCCCCTGGCTCCGATGCCTGAGTCACTCCTGGATGAGGCAGGACTGGGGCTTTTCCTCGAGCAGGGAGTTTTGGAGGGTGAGGAAACACTCCCAGCATGGGAAGGAGCAGGGAGAGCCTCCTGTTAGCAGCTGCTCCCTGCTCTGGATGGGGTTTGCAGCAGGAAGCTCCCGAATTGATGGTGCTGGGACCATCTGGACACTCTCGAGTGTCACCACTAAGTGGCAGACCCAGCCTGTGTCCCTCCAGCCCCTGGCTGAGCGCACCCAGGGCACCTTCTCAGTCATCACTGCCATCCCGGGCTGCGTGAGTGGGGTTATACGGGGCACATGGAGGTGCTCCTGCTCTCAGGCACCTGATTTGGGGAGCTCTGTGTTGATAGCAATGGCCCTCTTGAGGACTTTTTTTTTTTTGCGGCTCTTCTTGCCCTTGCATAAGCTAAATGTGACTTCCCCTCACTAATACCTGACGGATTTACCTCTTCACTCTTTTTTTTTTTTTCCTGTTTATCCTTAAACGAGGCGGTCACACCTTCCACCTTCACCCCTTGAGATGATTAAACCTGGTGCGAAGGGTTTGGAGCAGCCAAGCAAACCGCAATGGCCTGAAGAACAAGACAGCTCTCAGCGGGGTCAGGGTGTCAATATTTTACCAGGTTGACCGACTCCCACCGGAGGTGGGAACGGGAGGAAACCTCCTGCCCCACGGCCTTTCCCAGCGCTCGAGCTCCTGCCCCTTGTAGTGGGGCTCATTCCTAAGACACGTCGCTCTGGGAGCAAACGGAGGGGAGCGTTAAGTGTGGCTGTGCTGAATCCTCACCTCCTGAGCACCCTTTAGCAGCGGGCCCTTAGATCTCTGTGATAAGGGCAGGCTGGATGCCCCGGGGCGGCGCGTTCAGGTGTCTCCGTTGATGGGTGCTGTGTTGATGGGTGCTGCAGCACCCAGAGCTCTGCTTTGCGGCTGGGAGAGCTGAGGGGGTGGGTGGGGAAAAACCAGCACCCAGCACCGGGCGGGTGTGTGGAGTGGGAATCCAGGTACCGATTAAACATCTCTATCTCTTAGATCCTGTCGGGGCGGGAATGGGGTGCTGGTTCTGCTGGCAGGGTGCACCAAGCTGCTGTTGACAAACTGGCCTGGATTCACCCGGGTTCTGCCATCAGATGCACCTGACGTTGAGTCACCTCCCTCCTTGGGCAGGAGCGCTCTGACTCGCCACTTTTCCGAGGTTCCTGGGGTCAGGAGGAGGCTGAAGCAGCAACCAGGACTTGCTCACGGTGCAAGGCCAAGAGCGCCAGAGCCTGAGGCCTCCCCTTGCAGCGCACGGCCGGTGGCAGCAGCCCCAGATCGCGTAAAGCAAAGCCTGAACAGGGAGGCACAGACGTGTCTGACCACGTGGGGATGCTGGCGGCCCGTTCCCAGGAGCTGGAGGTGCCTGAGTTATCAATCGGGCTTGGCTCAGGGTGCTGAGCTAGAACTGGGTGCTGTGGGAGGGCTGGGTCCCTCTGCAAGAGCTTCGTGCTGTGCAAGGGCTGTCCCCGTGCAAGGGCTGTCCCCGTGCAAGGGCTCAGCCAGGTCTCTGCGCAAGGATCTGCAGCTCCTCTTTGGCCCTGTGTGGGAAAGGGCCCCAAGGACAAGCCAGACTCCTTAGGGCTGGGCTGGAGGGTGACAAGAGAAGCCCCTTTATGGGGCCGTCTCCCCCGCAGTGACGCTCGCTGAGCGCCCACAGGCAGGTCCAGGGCTCTTCCTGCCCGGGGAGCCCCTTCTCCTCCCTTCGCGCCCGGAGCGCCGCGGACGCCGACACGGGGAGCGTCTCCCCCCGCTTCCTGCTCGCAGGAGCCGCCCGGGATCTCCGTCCATCACTGCCCCCGGCCCGCGAGCGCCCGGCGGGGGTAGCCCGCGAAGGGGCCCGGCCGGATGCGAGCGGCGCATGTCGGCCTCGCCCCGGGATTGCTGCTTCTGGGGAGGGGGAATGCGCCCGTGCCTGGGAAACGAGTGGGAGGGAGGCGGGATGGGGGCTACGGCGTGGGGAGGGGGTCGGGGTTCCTGTTTGGCAGCGCGGTGGGAAGTGATTCCAGCTGCTCCAGAGCATCCCCGCGCGCTGCTTGCCCAGGGGCTGCAGGAGCCGAGTGAGCCAGAAACAGCCGTGTGCCGGGCACCCATCTTAAATGCTGCTAAGAGCAAAATGAATTTGGAGGTTTTGGGGTGTTTTTTTTTTTTCCTGAAAAGGTAGGTTTGGGGGTGTTTTTTTTTTACCTGAAAGGGAGGCAGGGATGGGAAACAGCAGGAAAGGCACAAGGATGTGAAAAGGAAGGGACACCCTGGCTGTGGCATTGATGGTGACAGACAGAAAGTGAGGCCAGGAGCAAGGGGCAGCACGTGGGGGCTCTGCGGCTTGGGGTGGGACCGGTTATTTTTGGTGCGGGGCTGTGTGTGCATGCGGGGGCAGAGGCGCTTTCACACCCTGACGGGGTATTTTTAGCCCAGCCAGCCCTGATAAGGGAGAAACCCCAGTGAAAGCGCCAGGGAAGCGCCTTGAAATGCAAAAACACAACCCAGGCTGCAGGGCGGAGGCTGCAGGAGCAGAGGAGGTGGCAGATGCAGCCCTGGGGGCTGCAGCACAAGCCGGGTGGCGGTGCAGGGGGTGGTGACACGGGGCTGGCGCTGGCTGTCCCCGAGGGCCGCAGCTTCCCACGCCGGCGCCTGCCGCCGTCTGTTCGCACCCTCCTGCGAACAAGCGGCTCGCGCCCAGCCCAGCGCCAGAGCCTGGGAAAAAGAGGGGGAAAAGGAGGGGAAAAATCCCCACCTTTTGGTGCTGCTAAGTGCCAGCACGGGGGGGATGCAGAGATGATGGTGGCACCGCAGGAGGGAAAGGTGAGACCGGTGTGTGCAGCGTGGGAAAAAGGAGCTGTGAAGCCCCAAGGCAGATAAGGAAAACACAGGGGGGAGGAAAACGGGGCAGCCTGGGGCCCCTTGGCCAGCACCTTCCTCCCTGGTGCTGCTGCTCCCACCAGGGTCACATCCCCAAAACCCCCTGTCCCTTCCCCAGCCCCACGGCCATTGCGCTTACCCCCAGCCCCATTACACGCAAAATAAAAACCAGAGAGCCCAGAGCGACATTCCAGATACTGGAACATATAAATTAAGGTAAGTGATAGTTACAAGACATTGAAAGACATTTTCTTCTTAAACAGATTACCAGAAAGTTGTTTTCCTTTTTTTTCCTTTTCCGATCCACAGAAAACATATAAAAAGCATTTTAAAATCTACATAATTCTCAATGTGTTTTTTTTTCTCTCCTTTTTTTTTTTTCTCTTCTTTTTAAAAAAGGCACAGTAAAAAAAATACTGGCACAATAAGATATTTACAACGCACCCATTATGGGCTATTTTCACTCGGCTTCGGGTTGGAATCGCCCAGCTCTGCCTGTGGATGGTCCCTGGGTCTCAGGGACGAGCTGCAGCTCCGCTTCCCTCGCCCTTCCCGCAAAACCTCAGCGCCCGGATCAGCATTTTGCGATGGGCTGGGAAAACGTTGCACAGGGCAATGTGTCCCCGGGCGGTTTTGCTGGAGGGGACAGCGGGGACAGAGCCGGGACGCTGCACCGAAGGGAGACGCTTGGGCACGATGCCGCTGCGGCGCGTCGGCCTCTCTCCCACCAGCCCCCTTCCCCTTCCCACCCCCCAATTTATAGAAAAATCTTTAAATTAGTCTCTATAAATAGTGCATAGATTTATGCTGCTGGAAGTACTCCAGCGAGACGTCAGGAGCTCCAGCAAACGGAGCTAACGGGATTCCCGGGCTCCCCGTGTGCCACGTGGGCTCCCTTGGGTGCAGCGGCGGCTCCCAGCCCCAGCCCTCACCTGCGCCACCGGAGCTGGGAAAGCTCCCGCTCCTCCCTCTCCGCTCCCTGGGAAGGGAGATGGATGCGGACAGAGCCCATGGACCTTCATCTGCAGGAGGAGCTGGATCCCAGGAGCTGGATCCCAGGAGCTGGATCCCAGCTGCCGAGGGCAGCAGCAGTGGGGACAGAGGCTGGGAGCGCATGGGAATGGGGAACAGTCAGAGCTGAGGGTTGAAAAATGCAAAAAACCCCAAGAATTAACATTCAAAAACCAAAAAACGAACCCAAAAAGGCAGAGGAAGCGAGCGGAGGTCGGGCCGCGCTCCCCACACCCTGCGTGGGAAGTCGAGCCCGGCCCCTGCGCCGAGTGTGTAAGTGCTCAGGAGCCGTCCCCGCCGGGCGGGCCGCGGGGACGGGGGCCGCACAGCAGCCTTCAGTACACGCTGTGCACGGGCACAGCTCGGGCCTCCCCGCGCCGGGGGGGCCCACGCGCACACGGCGGTCCCAGGAGCCCTTCGGATACCGGGGAAGCTCGGGACGAGGTTAGCGGGGGGAACACGCGCGTGCCCCCCTAGTACACCACGTTGGCGGGGCACCACGGCGTGTCCGGGTAGAGCAGGCAGTGCACGGAGCGGAACCTGCAGAGAGGAGCAGAGCGCGGTGCTGAGCGGGGCGGACGCCGCATCCCAGCCCCGCTCGGCTGCCGCCTGGGACGGGCCCTTCCCGCTACCGCGGGGAGCCCCGGGACCCACCTGGAGGGATCCTCCTCGACGGAGAACGCACCCTTCATGTGGATGGAGTTGCGCTTGTTCTCGAACATGCCGTAGCTTAGTGTCACCTGCGGGCAGCAGCACAGCGGGTCACGCGAGTGAAGGGACAAGGGGCTGCTCTGGGGCTGGGTGTCTTAAATGGGACCTCGGAGGCTTGGGAAATTCCTCACCCTGGAAAACTCCTCTGGACTCCCCCGGGAAGGGCATCTCTGCCTCCTTCACAGGGATTTGAAGGGCCTTCTCCCTCCACTGCCTTATTTTTAGGTATCTCAACATAAAGGCTTACCTGTTTGTGGATCTCCGTCTTCGGCACCTGGTGGAGGTTCTCCAGGTGCGAGTGGAAGAGGTTGCTCCGGATGAGCTTCACCCCGAGCACGGACTCGATGATGTAGCCAATGGTGCAGTCGTCCGGCAGGCGGATCTTCTCCGCGGTGCTCATGAAGTGACCGCCGCTGTGGGAGACAAGGAGCTGCAGAACAGGGTGCCCGAGCCTGGCGGGGAGGTGGCACCTCCTGGGACCTGGGGTGGGACACTGATGTCTCGGAATCAGACTGGGATTGGAAGGGACTTCTGGAGATCATGTAGTCCAACCTCGCTGCGCAAGGAGGTCCACTTAAAGCACATGGCCCAGGACCCTGCCCAGATGGCTTCTGCACATCTCCAAGGATGGAGCCTCCACAGCCCCTCTGGACAACTCGCTCCAGTGCTCAGCCACCCTCACAGACCAGCCCGACTCTTGCTAAGAGGCAACCAGGGCAAGAGGAACCCAACTCCCTTCCCAGCTTGTTTCCAGATCCCTGCAGGAACCGCAGGATCTCCCCAGAACAAGTGAGCAAGGCAGCAGGGCATATTGCAGCGTCCAGCCCCAAAGACGTGGCACCCTCAGCACTCCCTATGGGGCAGCAAGGCTAACGCTCTTACCTGGCCCACGGGCTCATCTTCAGCGCCAGCCCCCGGCTGATACAAAACCCGGCTCCTCCCGTGGCAAACCAGAAATGTACAGGGTGCTGGGAGGGAGAGAAGGCAACGGGGTGAGCATGGTGCCCATCACCACCGCGCGAGCCGAGGACCCCAGCCCCGGGCACGAGCAGGCCGGTCCTCTCACCATCTTGTTTTCGCTGATCCTCTCGGTCGCCTGTATGGGCCGGTCCAGGCTGGGCTTCCCGATGTAGATGTCCTGCGTGTGCGGGTAGCTGGAGAGCAGCTTGACCAGCGTGCGGACGTTCACGTAGTTGTCATCGTCCACGTGGCAGAACCACCTGGGGTCACAGCGGGCACCGCGTTACACCGGGCCGGGGCGGCCGCCCCAACATAACAACACGGGATCCCCGTTTCCCAAGGGCAAAGCCCCGGGTGCCGCTTACTTTTTGCCGGACTCGATGAACTTGTCGTACTCCACGGCCATCTTGCAGGACAGGGCCTGGCGGCTGTGGGCGGCCGAGCAGTTGGTGTTGATGACGTTTCCTGCAGGGAGAGCAGGGGTTAAACCCGGCGCTAGGGGCAGATCCCTGTTTTGGGTCCAGGTGGGGACTGGTCTCTGGGTAGACTTTAGCATCCTCCTGAGCTAAGGTGAGAGGCATGGAAGAAGCGGAAGATCTAAGTTCTGGCTACATATCTATACATATCTATTTATACACAGGTTATGTGTTTTTTTTTTTTTCTCAACGATGTAATGGGCAATCTGCGAGCTGACTTCTCCCGCTGGGATGTGTTCCCTGGCATAAATCCTGCATTTTCCCACCACGGGCCACCTGCTATTTGCTAGCCAGGCTCAAAGGGACTTGATGGCCGGGCTCAAAGGGAGTCATTTGCATCAGGAGAATAGGGCGAGATGGCTGTGAGTGTAGGAGGGCGGTGAGCGCTGCCCAAGGGTGTCCTGCACACCCCAAGCGCTGCCCCGGGAGCCCAGCTTGCCCAAGGGGCCAACGGGCACCAGGGCTCCCCATTGCTCTGCTGCCCACAAGCGGGTTGCGAGAGGGAAGACGGGCTGAGGGTGGGCAAAGGGGCATGGACTCACTTGCTTGTTTCTTCAGCTCTTCATCCTCACCGTCTGTGAAGATGAACGTCTGAAAGAGAAGACGAGGCACCTTTGAGCACCGAGGTGGCACCACGTATCGCTCTTGGGCAGCACCCAGGGACCAGCCCCACACGGCACTGTTGGGGACTTGCTCCTCTTCACTAAACCCAATACAGTCCCTCTAACGAAGCAGCTGCCTAAGGGCTATGGCACAGCAAGTGGCAAGTCCCATCCCCAAACCCACTCGATGTGGGCACGGAGAGATGGGAACAGGCGGACTGAATGCCCTTTGGACGGTGCATTCAGAGGTGCTCACGCAGATGTATCAACAAGGAGGAGGGAGACAGGAGCAAGGGGAGAGGAGGGGACACCAGCAACTCCATCATCATCCTCCTGTTTTCCCAAGGATAAGGCCACAGGGGCCACCAGCTGCCTGGGAGCTGAGGGAGATGCTGAGGACCAGCCCAACACAAGGTCCTGCACCTGCCCTGGGAGCACCTGAACCGCCACCTGGCCCCACTCCTCTATTTGCACAGCTAATTCCTGGCATATGCCACTGGGGACAGAGGGGTCCTGCTGCTTGGGTTAGGGGGGGACAAGAAACACGAGCAGAGGAGGGGTGGGAAAGGCACCTCCATCCATCAGCAAGCAGCAAACAAAGCCAGAGAGAAACCACAACCAGCTGCCAAGCGCTATTAAAAACCAGACGTGCACAAAAGGGC
Organism: Crypturellus tataupa; assembly: GCA_034781795.1. Taxonomy (NCBI): domain Eukaryota; kingdom Metazoa; phylum Chordata; class Aves; order Tinamiformes; family Tinamidae; genus Crypturellus; species Crypturellus tataupa. Next base: position 2,629,169 of record JAWLRI010000191.1, on the reverse strand, counting down.
AAAGGATGAAAGACAAAAGGGGCTGGGGGGGAGGCAGGAGGGAAACGGGGACAGGGCTCTGGGGATGATGGATTACAAGTGAGCTGGAAACTCGCTGCCACCCATCGCCGGGGCGGCCCCGGCAGCGCGCGGGGTTTTGTGGCTTGTTTGCGGAGCCAGCGACAATAGCGGGGCGCACGGGGCTGACTTTACTCAGGCGGGCAGAGTTAAGCGCGGCATTAGCCGGGCATTAGCATACAGCTGGGCTGGTTAAGCGGGAATCGCCTGACCCCGCTGTGTTTGCTCAGGTCCCTGCGCACGGAGGCTGCCGCGAGGAGCGGGGAGGCGGATGGATGGCCGGGGAGGAGGATGCGCTGCCGGCGGCTACCAGTGACCTTTTGGCCCAAAAGGGGACGAAACGAGGGAGGAGGTGGGGAAGGCAGGTTCCCAGCGGCACACGCCAAAGTGCAGGGATGCCCTAGAGGACCCGCCACCAGCACCGGTTCAGAAGAAGCCGCCCACGCGGCGATGCTCAGTGCCCGGCTCCATCCCCATGCGGATGGGGGAACAGGCAGGACAGAAAGCGCTTCCTTGAAGAGCTCCGAAACGCTGTCCAGCAACTGCGCCTGCAGCAGCTCCAAAAATAACCCTGCAGCTAACGCTGCGGCTCCACGGCTATAAATAGAGCCCGGGGACAATTGTTTACGAGGGCCCGTGTCGGAAGGCTTCATCCTGAAGATGCTTCTTCCCCCGGCCACCCCCCTGCAGCTCCCGGCGCTGCCGGAACACCCGTTCCCAACGGGAAGGGACGGGCTGGCACCTTGCAGAGTGTCCCGGACCAGCCCCCCCGGCTCCAGGGCCCCGCTCGCCTCGTCGCAGCCGGAACCCAGCCAAGAAATTCAATTAAACCCTGAACAATTATAGCTCCTCTAATTAATTTGTCTGCATTTCTCCTAGATGAGATCTGCCCTTCCTGCGCAGTCCCCCCGGCCCTGCGCAGGCTGCGGAGCTCAGCGGGGCCGGAGCAGGGGCGCCAGCTGAGCCCGGGGGAGGAAACGGGCCGGGAAGGAGAGGGACAAGGAAATGTGCTGCGGGAAGCTGGATCCGCTGCCTCCTGTCGCTGATCCCTGGCCGCCCCTTGCAAACACGGCAGGAGATGCTCCGGGAGAGGCAGCCCGGAGCCAGATACCGGCCTGCAGCAGCTCCGGCTTCACAGCGGGATAAGTGGGATGCGCCGCTCCAGCGCTACACACTGGATATGACACCTGGAGACCTCTCCGCAGCCAAGAACAGCAGGGCTGGTCCCTGTCCCTGCTCCTGGGGAAAGGCACCCGGGGTCCTGCACACACCCCATTCCCTGCTGCTCCTGGGCCAGGATCGCCACTGTCCTGGCACCCCGACGTCCTGGCGGCCGGGGCCAAGGAAAGGAGGCTCCACGGCGGCTCCGCGGCCGCTGCCCGCCCGGAGCCGCTGCCTGGGGACGCGCAGGAAGCCTCATTGTTCTAAAAACTGCAGCTGGAAGAAACACAGGATGCCCAGGCCCCCCGAACAATAGCTGCCACGGAGGCCACGCAGGGCCCGGAGCCACCGCGGGGCCGGGCGGCGCTGCCAGCCCCTCCGCCTCTTCCTCAGCAGGGCCCCACTTCTTACAACTTTATCTTTTTATCTTTTTTTTCCTTTCCATCCTCCCCTTCGTTTCTCCTTTTCACTGTGACTCACTTCCCCATCGAGGGGCAGCCCAGCCCCTGGTTGCTCTTAGTGGCTCAGTGCAAAGTGCCCGAGAGCCAGGGGCACGCGGGGCCACGTCTTGCCCTTCTCTCCTGCCCCCCTCCTCGTCACCCTGTGTTTTCAAGGGGGACAGGGAGCTTTCAGGGGTGACGCACGGCACCGTGACTGCCTCCAGCTTCCCCAGCAACAAAATAAAGAGGAACCTCCACAGGGCACTTCTTGGAGGGCCTCGTGACACCCCCCGTTGCACAAATCCTGCCTTTCCCTGCCCCAAACATCACTTCCCTGTGCCAGGAGCAGACCCAACAATGTGCCCAGATGCCCAGCACAGCTCCAGGGATGCACAGCAGGATCCGGGATGCTCGAGGCTACCCGTAAAGGGACCACAACACCTTAATCCATGGGACAATGAGGACAAGTCATCCCTGCTATTGCAAAGGGAGTTGGGTGTAACAAGAAAGAGACAAAGAAGATCTCGAGCCGCAGTCCCCGTTTGCTGCAAATGAGCCCCACGTGGCCACTGCGGTGCGCGGGAAAGCCCCTGTGCTGCTCCATAGGGGCAGGTGAACGTCCCGGCTGTGTCCCCGCTCCGGCGGCTTTCCCGGCTGGCAGCCCAGGATGGGGGCCTCCCCCGTGCAAGGCCCCAGGGCCCTCCCTGCTCCTCTTTCCAGTCAAAGCAAGAACCCCCCACTGATTCCCAGCACTATAATTTTTTAGTCGCCCCCTCGCACACAGCGAGCGCATTGTGCAGTTAGGGTCCCGCGCTCCTCCCAGTCCCGGATCCAACCCCACAGCTTCCCAT
>JAWLRI010000191.1:2603974-2623063 GCA_034781795.1 Crypturellus tataupa | reverse complement strand
CCCCTTTCCCGCCCAACCCGCGGGCTACGGCGGCCCCGGCTCCCCCGGTGACCCCGGCGGGAACCGGGGCCTCCGGGACCCCCCGGCACCTCCCGGGACCCCCCGGCCCCTGCCCGGCCCCCGCCAGCGCTCTGCGTGCGCCCTGCTGTCCCCGTTAGTCCCCTTCCTATCTCAACCTGTCCCCGTTAGTCCCTACGTGTCCCCTGCCCGGCTCGTGGCATGAAGGGGGGACCCTGGTCACCCCCATCATGCCAGAAGCTCTGCTGGCTGCTCGAGCAGGAGCGACGGGCATGGGCACCCAGCAAACCGCGTGCCGCTGTCACCTCAGTGTGGCACCCGCATGAGCATCCCCTTGTGCGCAGTCTGTGCTGGCAGCGCCTTCCCAATGCCCCTGGGTGCCTGGAGCCGGCAGAGGGACCTAGCGGTCCCGATGAAGCCTGGAGGGGGGTGGATGGGCTGCCGGGTTCACCAGGGCCCCGCCAGGCTCTGCCCACAGGCCCTGGTCTGCAGCACATCCGCTTCCCCGTCAGCGCCTGCATTTCCCCCTCTCGGCTCCCTCCGAGCTCTCATTTCCCCAGCCCACATCTCAGCTCTGCTCTGTGGTGAGACTAAGCAGCTTCCCCGCTTCAAGCTCCCGCCCTCCCCATGCTTGGGCAGGGAGTGTTTTCCAGGGAGCAGTGTGCCCCGTGCTGCTCCGTTGTCCCTGTTTCCTGGCACCAGCGTTGCCCACGCAGCTCCAGCCCGGCCAACGCTGCCCACCCGGAGCTCCACAAGCCACCCCTGCCCTGCCAGGTTTTCCTTCTCCTTCCCCATCGCTTCCCTTTGGGCAGGCAGGGCAGGGGCTGCGCAGGGATGTCGCGTAGCCAAGGTCACCGGGAGCTGCACTGAGGTTTTCTCACATCAGAAGATCTGCCTCTTGGCAAACGCGATCCAAGGCAGAGGAGTCATCTTCTGCCTCCTTGTCTGCCCCAATTCATGGGGCTCTCTGGGATCTGTTCCTGAAAATAAGTACGATGTCCATGCCGAGTGCGACCGCCAGTGATTGCTGACCCTCATAATTACACCTTGCTAAATGAGACGTTGTGTTTCCAATGAGGGGCTGGAGGCTGGGATGCCAAGACTGGATTGAAATCTGCTGGGTGAGCCGCCAACCTGCTATTTTACTGACCCCAAACCCCGGGCCTCTGTTCCCCCTCATCCTCTGCGTAGGCGGCGAGCTCCGGGTTTCCTCTCCAGGCCGTGCGCGTTGCATGGGCTGCAGTCTGGCTCCTCGGGCCTGGCTGCAGGCAGTGCCGCAACGAGGGGCTGCGGCAGTTTGGGGCAGGGACCTCATCCAATTCGCATTCTTCCTCCCGTCACGTGCTCCGTTCATCCCCGCCGCTGCACTAATAGTGCTCGTAATCCTCGGGCATGTGGTGTCTGCACCGTCCCCGTGGCGGGATCTGCCCTGCTCCGGTTACCCCTCGGCTTGGGGTCCCGGGGTAGAAACCCTGACCCTACTCGTGGCTGTGGGTTGTGCCCCGTGTGGCACTGCCAGCTGCAGAGCTGGGACTTGCCGTGCTAAAGGAGCCTCTCATGGGGCAAGAAAAATAGCGAGGAGACCGTACAAACACAGGAACCCAATCCCACAGCCCCGACTTCCCAGTATTGCTGCAGATCCCTGGATCCAATTCTTGATTTTCTTTTGCCTTTTTTTTTTTTTTTTTGGAGGCCTTTTGTCTCCGACCTGATTGCAGAGAAACCGCAGCTCTCGAGAGGCAGCTGAAAAGCCCTTTCGGCGAGAGGCTGAATAGAGACAGAGCGCCTTTCTCACGGAGCCAAAAGGGGAGGAAATACACTTTTTTTTCCCCCAACCAGCTGCTCTCCCGCTCCCGGAGCCTCGGAAGTGGCCGGGCACCAGGGCTGCGGACAGATGTTCGTGTCCCCGCGGCGGGCCCAGCTGTCCCCGGTGCCCGCGGGCGCCGCCATCGACAATGCGGACTGTGTGCGCCGGCGGGCGCCGGGCCGCGTGCCGGGACCCCGGCCTCGGCGCCGGCCGCCGCACAAGGGCCCCGCAGTCTCGCCAGGGCGATTAGGAGGGCGCTGCGGGCCGGGGTCAGCGCGGGGTGCCGGCGGGGACGCCTTTCTGTCGCTGGCATTGTCCCTTGGAGCGGGGCTCCCGCGGGACGGGGCCCACGGCTGCCTCTGCGGGTGCCTCCGCGCCCGGCTCTGCCGGCATCTGCCACCCCTCCTGGGGGATAAGTGAGGGGGAAGCAGGACCCACCATGTGGACCCTCCCGCAGCGCCGTCTCCCCCAAACTAGGCTGAGGGCAGCCCACAAAACAAGCAGTTTGTTCCCGTTCCAAATGACCCCGCGCTGGTTTTCCACAGGAGCAGCGAGCCGGGCACGAGGCGGAGGTATCGCTGCCCTTGCCCCTGCGGAGCAGCATGAGGACGGTTTAAATTGGCTTAGAGCCCTGGGCACGGCTCCCCGCTCGCTGCCCGCCCGCGGGGCCCGCTCTGGAGGCTCCCGGCTCTCCGCGTTCCCGGCACCGTGCAGCAGTCCCGAGAGGAACGCGCCTCGGCGCTCCGAGGGAAGCGCACGGAGCTGCCTTGTGCACCCGGAGCGGTTTCCATGCTTCACCGGACAGGGGTTAAAAGCTCTGTCAAACGCGCTCTTTGGGAGGAGTGTGCTGTGTGTGTGTTTAACGGGATTTGGCCTGACACCCGGGTGGGCTGCGGGACGGAGATTTCGGAGGAGGGAGAGGTGATCCTGATCCAGCACCCGCTCCCTCCTCTGCCCTGGATTTTCCAGGAGCACAAAAGCGACTTTGCATCAATTACCGCTCGGGAAGCGGCAGCCCCACGGCACATTGCTGAGCTCCCGTCCTGCCGTTTGGTTAACTCCCCATTGTGCCGGAGCGAGGGGACGGGAATCTTCAACTCAGGGCCAGCGCACGGGCTCGGGTTTTCTTCTCCTGCATCTTGTTTAACCACTCTGGGAAGGGAAAACCCTCCTGCCCCTGCAACAAGGGGGCCTGGCAGCACCACCCTGGTGGCTGCAGCGAGAGGAGTGTGTCCGTGCCGTCCCCATCCCATGCGAGAGCAGGGATCCCAGCACCTGATGCTCCTGCAGGACGCCCAGTGCGGCCCTTGGTGGTGGCAATGGAGAAACACGGAGCTGGGGTCCCCTTTGGCCACCATCCCAATCCCGCCGCATCCCTGCCCTGCAGCAGGACCTTGCGCACATCCCTCCAGCCCGATGTGACCTCCGAGTTGACACTCGTCCCCTCCACCCCGAGCGTCCCCGCGGGGACGTGCGCAGCCCGCGGGACCGCGCCAGGCCGGGGGGCTATAGAAATGCAAAGCGTCATTATTTGCCGGGGCTGAAGCGGAGGCCTGAGAAAGGTTGAGCAGGAGAGCCAGCGCGGAGGGGAACAGCGGGGGATTTAGCTCCTGAAAGGGAGCTGGGGAAAAAAGCGGGAGCAGAGCCTCTTTGTGCGCCGGGCAGAGGGGGTCACGAGCAAGTTAAACTGGTTAATGTATTGGAGCGGCTTCCTCGGAGGCGCTGGGAGAAAGCAAAGCCCTGCAACAAAAGACCGCGGGAGCATTCTTGCGGGGAAAGTGGGCTCTCTTTAAAAGGATTTGATTTCTTTGCTGTCAGTTGAATGGAATTTAGTGGTGACTCCTTCAGGTCTAAGAATTCCGGGCTTTGGCGGTGGCGGGAGGGGACTGGTCCCCCCCGGCGCTCCAGGCTGCCGCATTCCTCTCCCGCGGGAGATGCTTTGGGCCCCGCTGCCCCCCGAGCGCGATGCCGATGCTGAGCGCAAACGGGGGACCCGGGCGAGCGGCGCCCACAGGTTTCATACATCTCAGCCCAGCTTTGGCAGGGAGGGAGGTTAAGTGAGAGAGAAGGGCAGAAAATGAGGGTATTTGGACGCCCTACGCTGATTTAACACTTTTCTCTGGCTTTTGAGGCTGGGACAGCTCTCGCGGGGAGGATTTTGCCAGCAGGAGTTGTGTGAGGTTGTGTGTTGTGAGGGAGGTTTCTGGCTCTTTTTCCGTGGAGGGATTTTTCATGTTAAAAGTACATGGCAATAGTAAAAAAAAGGAGGGAAAGGCATATGAACTAGCAAACCAACCGGTCCCGAGCAGCCCTGCCATCTCCAAATCTGTGTCCCCCTCTTCTCCCATCAGCATCTCCTAGGGGAGCTGAGGGTCTTTCCTCATCTCCTCAGGCTGCGTGCAGGTCCCATCTCCAGGTCTCCCATGTGATCCAGGGGTTGTCACCCAGACAGCAACCAGGGAGTTTGAGAGACGCTCTGGGATGGGGTATCATGACCAGGTGCTGTTTGAGATCAACAGGCAGCGTGGTTTGGGGCTGGTGCTTTGCTGCTGCTTTGCTGAGGTTTCAAAGCGGGCCAGGAACGGTGCCCGGCCACATCTGCCTGGTCAAGGAGAGCCAGAGGTCCTGCTGAGGTTACGGTTTAGTGCGTTGCTTGCAGATGACGGCCAGCCTGTCCCAAAGGCTCCTTCCAGCTGGAGATGGGATCAGAGCGGCTCTGCAGCCCCTGACCTTTCATTTCTGCCCTCTGATTTTTTATGGCCCCTGATTTCTTCACGCTCCTGTGCTGAGCTGTCTCTCTCCCCACTGCCTTTCTGGAGCGGAGCCCGGAGCTGACCGCAGGGGAAGGGTTTGGAGATTACCCTGAGGAGAGGCAGGAGTCAAACCTCAGACTGGGTAGTCTGGGTTGGACCGACGTCCATCTAACCCAGGGTCCTGTTTCCAGCAACAGCAAAGCACAAAAACAGCAAATGTAGGAGGATTGCTGCTACCGCCCTCCCAGCAGGGACGAGCACAGGCTGCTCCCAAGGCTCCTCCACCCCATCGCCTGCCTTAATGCCCCCCTAGATCTCCCCGCTTCCAGGTCCCCATGCGAGGCAGCAGCTGGACCAAATGGGATGCTCTTTCCCCCATCATGGCCCATGCAACACTGTCTCGTAGGCTGGATCCTCACAGCACCCGCAGGGACGACACGCTGCCAGCAGGTCCCCGGGGATGCCCCCTCTGTCACCCGTGGTCCCCAGCCCCGGCTCCGCTCTGCCTGCATCCTGCTGCCCGCCTCCCTCCGCACGGCTCGCTCGGAGCCATCCCCCTCTTTGCTCCGCGCGGCGCCGAGCAGATGTGCGAGTCGCCCCAGCCCCACGGGGCTTCCAAACGCGCCTGCCCCCGGGGAGCTTGGCTTCTCGCCGGGCCCCACCGTTCCCCGGCTGCCTCCTTGCCCTTGGGGTCTCCAGCTGCAATCCCCGATGCGGTTGTCGGAGGTGGGTGAGCAAGGCAATATCCCCCGCCGTCTTCCCCGGCTTGCCTTGGTGGTCTCCAAGAGCCCCTACCCCTCGGCACCCTTGGGAACGCGCTCCCTCCGCGCAAGGGATTAAAAGTAACAGTTCATTTTTCATGGGATGTTAGTTTAAGTAGGAATTTTGCTGCTCTGACTTTGACTGGTTTCCGGGAGCCCAAGACGAGAGGGTGGTGTTAGAGGCTGGGAGGAGGAGGAGGAGGGAGGTGGGAGCTGAAAGGGGAAGGAGGGGGAGTGTGCGGGGGTGAGGACGGGATTAAAACATCCCATTAGAATTTCTGTTTTTGGAAAGCTCACAAAAATGTTGACATGTAGCATGACTAACATAGTGCAAATGTCAGCCCTGCTTTGCGAACGGGGGCCCTCACTCTCCTCCCAACACACTGGCCCCCTTTTAAGGCAAAAACATACAATGAGAGGCACAATGGCCAAATTCCAGAGCGCAGTGCTAATTGTGCCTCGCTCACGTTGGGCTAATTGCTGCACTAAAATGATTCGTGCCTGGCTTGGCTCCCACGTGTTTTTGCCATTTAATTAGGAGAGAAGAGCTGGGACCAGGAAACAGGAGAGAATAAAAACACGTGAGGACCTGGCAGGGAGATGTCCCATGGCAAGTAAGCGGGGAGCATCCTCTCCAGCACACCAGGCTATGGCAGGATTCAAGGTGTCCAGGCACCAGGAAGAGGAGTGGGAGGACTGGGATGGCTCATGAGACCAGCAGAGCGATGGGATGAGCCAGAGAAACGCTGCCTGCAACGTGCGCTTGCTGGAGACACCTTCACCCAGCTGCTCTGGCAACTGCCCCAAGGCTAAGGAACACAACAGGGACCTGGTTAGCTCTTTGCCATAATTAGATGGTCTGGCCTTTAGCAGACAACTTGTGTGGAGCTTTGTTGGGGCCTGGGAAGGGGAACAATAGGAGGGCAGGAAACATCTTTGTGTGGCTGCCCATTGTGTGCTACCTTGGGGGAACTGGAAGCTGCACTATAGTCTTCCTCTTTCAGGTATTCTTGTAGAGCGGCTTTGTTCTCGGAGGATGGGCCTGGACCACAGCATCGCCCCGGCGCTCGGCTCCTTGTGCTGCACAATGTCCATGTGTGTTTCTCTTCCTTTTCCCACTCCTTGAAAGGTCAAGGTGAGAAGAGGAGCAGAGAGGAGCCAAAAATTCTGTTTTTTCCTCCAAAGAGTCTCAGGCGTGCTGGCTGGCTGGGCAGCATCCTCTGGGAAGCCCTCATCTCTGCTGTTACACAGGCACATAAAGCCAATTTATATACCTTCATATAGGAACCACTTACTCTGACACTGAAGTGCAGCCTCTTCCAAGGCGACATGTAGCACCTGGAGGCACTTCATTCCTCTGTGCAAACAGGAGAGGTCCCGCAGCCAGGAATTCCTCCGCTCAGTGTAGGCGCCCCTGGGCAGAGCCATCAGGAAGGAGCTGCCGGCCGGCTCGTGTGCAGGATGTGAAATCCCAGCCTCCTGCAAGCCTGGAGCCGGCGCTCCTTCACACACGGGTGTTGCCAGCACTTAGAGTCACCGCAGGAAGCTTTACACTCTGCAAGATTAACTACTCCGCAGTCTGCAGAAGGAGCTCCCAGCCCCATAAGCACCACTTGGTGTTTCTTGGGACTCGGCACGTTCCCTGAGGATCGGTATGAAGGGGCCGTTGTGCAGTTCAAAGTACAGATCTCAAAGCGAGTCCGACTCAACCTGTTCTGTGCAGCTCCCATGCGCCAGCCACGCTGCTGCGTCCAAGGCTGGGTACGTGTTCTGCCTATCCCCACGATGAGGAATGTGCTTGGGCTTTGCGTCCCTCCCAGGTCAAGGCTGTCATCTTTCTGGCCTCCGGTAAGTAGGAACCGTTCTGCAAAGCCACAGCCACATCCCAGCTCCAGCTCTGTCTACCAGCACAAGGGACCATCACAAGCCGCTTTGGGGACAGCAGGCAATCTGCAGGCTGCTGCAAGGGAGGTGACTTGCAGGGCTGGGATGCTCCAGTGACAGTCTCTATAGTCTGCTGGAAAGCTGCAGGAAGCAAGACCTGTCGGGTATCAGATGATCCATCCAAATACCAGACACAAGTTTTGCTGGAAGCTACTAAATATTTCTCTTCTAGCAGCTGATACTGCAGCCTTTGTAGGCAGAAAGAAAGGAAGGAGGAACTAGCTCTGTAGAGATCCCCTGTTAGCATATGAGAAAACCACTGAAATGCAGGCAATCCAAACACCCCAAGCTCCCCATAAAACCCGCAATTCTCCATCTCAGCATAACAAAAGTGATCTTCTCTTGCTGTTTTAATGAGGGCTCCTAAAAGCACACCCACACCCTAAGGACAAGGATGTCAACAAACACTGGAATTTACAACAGCGATTTAGCCCATAGAAAGGCTCCAGGTGAAAAGGACTGATACCTAAAAAAAAAAGAGAGAGAGAGAAAGAATTCTTCATAAATGCAAATAGAATACTTGTAAGTCAATATTTGCTCTTGCAATACTGGCACACAGAGAAACGGTTTCCTAACATGAAAAGATTTCGGCCCAGCTGCTCCAGGATCATGCTGTTCTGCAGCATTCAGATCCACTTCTCAGACTTCATTAAAAATTTATTTCATTAAAGCCTTTGGGGAGTTAAGAGTCTTTTAAGACAAGTCCTTCTATCCATTCAAATCCACCAGAGCCATGGAATGCCCTCATGGTAGCTAACCAAGAACAGATGATCCCTTTGGGAAGAGAACATTTTAAAGCCCTAAACATATACAAGTCGGAACAAATCCATGCAGCATTAAGAGAGTTCAAAACATTCCTTCCCAAATTGGTCAGTCATCAGACAAACCCCCCAGATGATATTTAGTCTTGGGCTAATGTCCCACCCAGCATGAATTTCAAACTCCACACGCTGGAACCTCATACCAGGGCACCCAGCATGGTCACTAGTTTGGGTTTTGGGCAATCCCCTCGAAATTCATCTCACATGTATTATGAGGATGGCTAAAAAGCCCAGTGGCCAGAAACAGCACATAGGGATGTTGGGAAAATCTCCCTGCCTGAGTCCCTTACAAACCTTCTCACCATGGAGTCCCACCAGGAGTTGCTCAGCCAGGAGATGTGGAACGATGCTCCCAGCACCCAATTACCTAAGAGTCTTTCTTCAGACCACAGTATATTTATACAAAGAAGGAGGCATGCAAAATACTGAGAGGTAATTTTCCTAACTGGCAGAAAATAATTCTACCTGGCCACTGCATTGGGTGCTCCGGGATGCCAGATTCTTGAGAGATCAGAAGGCTGTACCAGGCACCCTGGAACTCATGGACAGCCTCTGCTCTCTGATATCCTGTTAAATCCCATAAAATGAAGAAATTCCTTATTGTTTTCCCCGTGGTCTGGAAAGATTTGCATTAGGAAGGGTGACAGGTAATGGACTTTGCACTCTCAGAGGAGAGAGGCCTCAATAAAACACTCGCTCCTCTCATGGCTGACAAAACAGCCGCTCTCCTTTGCCCCTTCACCATCCCCTTTATCTGCCTGACCTTGGAGGACCACAACCACAGATGACACAGGCATTTCCTTTGGGTATATTTCAAGTGTTGCCTAACTAGGGAATTAGCTACAATCCCCATTCTGAGACTGGGTCCTGGGAGAGGGTTATCCATTCTGGAGGAAAAAGCACTTTACTCCAGATTAGTCATCCTGTTTTCTACACTCAGAATAATACGACTTTTATTCTGGAATAAGCTGCTCATCTGGAACGGGGAGCAGAGAGAGCTAAGCCCATGAAGGTGACGCAGGCACCTGCCCCATCGGAAGTGGGAATGCAGCCAGAGAGCTCATTTTGCACACACTGTTGGACAGGCATCCAAAGGGAGCAGCCTCCATCCACTACTGACCTGGGCTGGATTCAAACTGGCAGCCAAGAGGGAAAAGGAAACCATATTATATCATTATCTTTCACCTTGCTTCCCTTTTGTAACAGCTCCATCCACTGCAAAACAACAAAACTCTCCAATACCTCCCAGGGGCCGTTGGTGCCCATGCCAGGAGCCAGGGTCAGTCAGGGCTGACATTTATTCCACAAAGGGCTGGCACAGACAAGCCGTCATCTCCATAGAGTCCCAAATGGGCTCCAGTGCAAAACAGGAAAGTTCAGGCACCAGCAAGACCTTCCTTTTGCAGCTTAGATCCCAGCCAGACTTTTCTGGGATGGGATTCCATAGGCTGATGTGGTGCTACCATGCCCCAGTCCGGGTACCCATGCTGTTCACATCCACTGCTGCTTGACCACCCTTACCAAGGGAATATATTACAAATGCACAAAGTAGCCTGGGATACAATCCAGAAATGTGAAGGCAAAGAGGGACTAAGCCTTCCCGAGATGGTTGCTGTCAAGCTCTCTGCTCGTGTTGCACAATTGTCTCTTCTCTTGCAGTTTGAGTTTCTGATGTCTCAATCCTCCCAGTCTAACAGAGTGCGTGTCTGTCAGCTCTGGCCACCCTAATCCGTTCATGTGGTTCCTATACAATCTCGCAAGGGCAATAGATGCTGTTTCACTTTTTTTTTCACATCGAGGAGATTCATGAGCTGGTTTTGCATTTGTTTTTCTTTCAAACTTGAGGCTTTGCAGATATTAAAATATAATCCATGAAGAATTTTCTTTGTGAGGGAACAGTGTGGGATCATGGAGGGGAGAGAGGTCACAAGGGGAACGCAAGGAGGTGGGGGCGGCAAGCAAATTTTCATTTCCCTCTCTGTCCTTCGGGATCGAAGTTTATACTTCCCTGCAAACAATAGTGGCCAGCAGATTTCAGGATACTCCAGAGTCTCCTCAGCAGAGAATTACTTTTTGCAGCAAGAATTTTAGACATTGGCCACATTGAAGACAGAAGACAAACTCTTTGCAGGTGGTGAATGATGAAGAAAGTGATCAGGACTATGCAGAAATGAGCAGAGAGGGCAGAGGAAAACAACTCTTCTGGTATCGAGTTGTTTGTTCTGAGTAAAAAAAAAAAAAGCCTGGTAATTTATGTTATAGGTAAACAGAGGAACTGTCCAGGCAGGACAGGAAGGCAAGGCCCCATCAGAGCCCAGCGTCACGCTGGGAGATAAACAAGAATTCTAGAAATGTGCAGCAAGGCTTAAGGTGATTGCTCAATGCATGAGGAAATACGAGGCAAAAGCCAGATATCAGGGAGAGGAAGCTGGAAAAGGGCAGGCTGATACGAGCAATGAGGTCACTGCTGCAAAAAATAGTGCAGGAAGATTTCCTGGACATGGCAAGCAGGCAGAGCAGTGAGCGCACGTGCTCCTGTTGCTCCTCTTGCCTTAGATGTGCAGGTGGCAAAGGATGACTAGCCCAATATAGGATTAAAATAATTCAGCAGCAGTGAATTTGGTCCTCTGGAGACTCCTAGTCAAAAACCCACTTCACAGCACTTGCAGCTGTGCTTTGTTTTGAAGGTGATATTTTCAGAAGACACCAACTCTCCAGCAGAGCCTCCAACAGCTCCTGGCTCATCCGCTGTTGCCTTTGGTTTGTGAACCTCTTAAAAGCTGGATACTGCAGTGAATGGAGGTATCAGAGACCTTGTGAATTATGAGGACCTCTTCTCCCCATCCTTGGATAGAGATGTCTACGCTGCTCTGAAAGAGCCGTGTCTGGGTACCACAGTGGGCAGCAGTGCAGGGATTGGGTGCTTTCAGGCCTTTAAGAGCACGCGTCCTGGCTGCTGAGCTTCCTCTGCTGACATAGAGGTGTCCAGTGTGGCAGAAACAAACCTGAGAAGAGCTGGTGTAACACCATAGCTGCGCTGGTGGCGTCACAGTGATGTGCCCTAGCTGAGGATCTCACCCCAAAAGCATGAGGACTGTGTGTCTGTGTCCATTCAAGCCATTTTTCTTGAATGATGTTCAAACTGGCCATGGCTCGCTGTCAGGACAAGCACAAGACAGAGAGGCTGCCCTCTTGGTTGTGGTTTGATCTCAGGCTCCTCTGTGTGGTGAGATCACATCTTCTGGATGCAAGGCACACTGCTGGGAGAACAGCCAGCTGACCTGAGCTCCAAGCGAATGCTGTCAGCCTGGCTTGTTTGGGTTCCTGATATGCCAGGGGTCTTGAGGTTTATTTTGAGATCATCTAATTTTGTCAGTTTTGATGGATTCTGCCTTATAGTCTGGTCATAAGCAGTTGAATGTTCATACTGCTCTTGCTCTAAGACAAACAAGCATCCATAAATCTCTGGGCAAAATGCTGACTGCAAAACCAAAAACAAAGTTTTATCTTTTAGTCCTCCATGCTGTCCCACCAGCCCTAGCAATCATGGAAGCCTTAATCAAAATCCTATCAAATGGACCAGAATAAATCTCGTTATCTTGTAGGACAGGGTCACCCTTTCTGTGTGGCCGCCTGGCAGCAGATGGGGTTGCTCCTGGGTTTCCTACTCGTTTCAGGAAGTCTTTCATCAACTCTTGCAACACACGAGTCTCTCAAAAATGCAATTTCAGCACTTGACCCTGCTATGGCTTGTTCAGTGGGTCACTGCGCAAATTAAAGGACCTTCCCTTATGGCCCACCCTTCCAATCCATCATGTTCCATTCCCAAGCAGACAACATGGGCATGTATTGGGTCTCCAGTCTTGTCCCCCAGTATCTCATACTGCTACAGGATCTCAATAGGATTGTCCCCTGTCTTCCATGTCTCAACAAGCCAAATGAAGTGAGAGCGTGTCATTTCCTTACATGTGTGTTGGTCTTGAGCTATCTATGTCAAATCCAGATTTCACTTCTCTACAGGAGCTATTTTGAAATGTAGTTATGCCTTTTCAGTCATGTTTGGAAAGAGGAATCTCTTTCAGGAGGAGGCTATGCATTACAACACTCATGCTTGGTCAGATTTTTTCTCCAGTTCATCTGACTTCTTCTTATGCTGCTCTGCTTCCTCCCATGTCAGCCTAAGCTTTTTGCAGTAATTTGTTAAAAGTATGTACAAAAACTGACAAAATCAACTGGAAAACTACACTACCAACAGTGAGTTCTGTGTTAGCCCTTGAACTCAAGCTAGTAGAAATCCTATTTTCTTGTCTCTTTGCCATGGCTGAGACGACCGAGACTTGCCAGAACATCTCAGTGATGTTGAGTATTGGTGAGTGAGGGATACCAAGCTGACACAAATACATGGAGCTAGTTGATTTTTCCTTTCACCCTCAGAGAGAGAAGAGGACAGAGACATTCTATGGCTGTTTGAAGAGGACAGCTGATAGCTGCTGCGTTCACGACAGTGTTTATTTGGATTTCCAGAAAGCCTTTGATAAATCTCTGCACAGACAACTCCTGCCTACACTGTCTGAGCTCCAGGGATCATGGGAACACTGCAAGGACTGTATCCCCATCTGTGAGGGGACACGAGAGAGATGGTGACCAGCCGACTGGCCGAGCAGCACATTCAGCTGGATATAGATTCGCTTGAAGGGACAATGGGACACATTGAGAGAGGAAAAAAACCCTGTGTGACCTACAGGAAGGAGGGGGCTGAAGAAGATTTGACTTCAGTGGGAGCAGGAAGAGAAGATAAGGAAAAATATCAGATTATTTCCAACCAATGTCAATGTAGTTGTCGAAGAAGAAGCTATTGGCTCTGTGTGCATGGTGAAGGAGCTGGAAGTGTGGGGGAATTTGGAAGGGCTCTGGGTATCCAGGACACTCTGTAAAATCTCTTTGCCTCCAGGCAGCTGATCTCCTGTGCCTTGGTGACAATGACATGAGGAGTGTTCAAACACTGCAGAGCAGGGCCAACCCTTCCACCACCCGCTGTCCTCAATCCCCTGCTCTGATCTTGCTGGGGTTCCCCTGCACCAGCTCTGGTAAAGGTGCTTCCCAGGGACATTTTGCATCTTCTCTGTGCCTTGAGCAAGCCTTTTCCCACACCACTAGGCCCTGTGAAGATGCTGGAGGTGGAATTGTCCCTTCCCTTGAAGCTCTGTTGCCTTCTGTGTGATAAAGGATGGAGATTGGTCAATGCTCACCTCTAGAAGGTCCACAGAGCCCATACAGACTTTCAAGGTTTCAAAATACCTTACCCCAGACAAAATACCATGTGGAGTAGCTAGAGAGACGCAGAAAAATGTCTGCAAGCTTTCTCTTCCTCTTTGGGCACCCCATGCAAACCACACTTGCAACTTCTCCTCACCTCACAGGCAAGAGCCGTCTCAGCGAGGCCACGGGCAGAGGTGTGTCTTCACCCTCCTCCAACGCTGCCTCTTTTTTGCCTGTCACTCTATAGCCATGACCTAGTTTCATTAAGGCATTTCTCAATCGCAGGCTTTCTCCTTTTTGTGCTCTCACCCATCGTTCCCCTCCCTCCCCTTTCACGCTGGCATTTGATATTTACTTGCAGGCTGTGGGGGAACAGAATGGCTTTTTCCTCGTGTCTCCCCTGACATTTTCCCCACCGCATTGTTCCCTGCTGGTATTTGGGAACAAGTGTCACATTCAGGGGAACCGGGGCAGACAATGCTGCCTGAAGGTAACCGTACCACAGACGAGCGTATCGCGTATCAGTGGACACAGGGCATCCGAGAGCTTTTGACTGTGTCTTTTTTAGGAAGAGCTTTCTCAGCTTCGGTATCTCTCAGATTAGGTTTTGTCCCCAGAGGAGCCTGTTGTGTCTCCATTGTGGAGCAGCTGTGGGAACCTCGCGGCACAGCTTGGGACTGGGTCTTCAGGACAAAGCAGAAAGGCATCGGCACTTCTGACCTATCGAATGGACGGCTCTTCAAGCAGCCCAGGGGGACCGTTCGCTGAAGAGGAGGCTGTATCGACATCTGCTTCCCGGGGCTGCCTCTTCTGTACTCAGAAAATCATCAAAAAGCAGGTATGGGAGGAAGCCCTGTGCCCTTGGCAAGCATCCCCCAGGCAGTCCAGGGGAAATGGAGAGGGTGAGACACACAGACACACACAGTATGGGCTAAAAGAACGATGAAAGCTGGGGTATCACATACAGATCTGGGCTTTGCCCAGCTTGGGTGTACAAGAAAGAAGCAACACAGTGAAATCATGTTGTCTCTGCTCTGTCAGAGTGCTGTGGGAGCAGTAAGAGCAGTCTTAAAACCTTGGAAGAGTGAGGAAATAGAGAGGAAGGAGTCTACCTCCATCTCATTCCACATGCTTTTCAGTCCTACATAGGAAGAACCCACTCATAGCAGCAAATCATAACGTCTTAGAGGCTCTCACTTGCACATCTCAGGCTTTTCTATGGCATTTAGGGTATTTAGGCACAAGACTAGGGTGCTAAATGCTTCCCAGGTGCTTACCTAGCAAGGGATCTCCCTCCTTGTACTGGATCTGCAGCCCAAGCTGGATCCTTATTCAGGATTGCCTAACCCTGGAGCTGGCAGCATCGGCAGAGCCTGGCTGCCGAATCCCCTGGTTCTGCCCACAGACAGGGTGACATCTAGACCAGTGACTAGTCTCAAGAGATCCTAATGTCTCTCCTTCTCAGAGCAGTCAGCACCCTTCCCTTCCCAATCCCATTAAAATGCCTGATTTAGCACAGATACTAGATGTGTTTAGTCCATGTAAAGGCACTTCTGGCTCCTCTCTGCTGAGTAGCTGTATAATCCCAGTGAAGCTCTGCTGATATAAACCAGTCATTGACAGATTCCTTATCTCCAGTCTTCTTGTGCTGACTGATGGGTTCCTCCCTCTCTTCTCTACTGAGTCTCTGCTTTGAATTCACACAGACATTTCATCACATTTTTAAACCCCGGTTCAACAAAACATTAAAGTACTTGAACATGAATGGGACTGTTTACTTACTTAAACCTAAACATGGGATCGAGTTGGATCAAGACCTTTCTCCTCCTGCCCAGTTTGCTTCCTCCAAATGCTTTACTACCCTGGCCGCTCTCCTCTGTATTGTCTGTGGTTTCTTTCTCCTGGAGTACAGTGTCACAGAGTATTTGCAGTTTCCCATTTGTGACACATTGCTTTTGCCTAATGTGACAAATGACCTTCTCCCTTAGTGATAAACCTTTTTACTCATCCCAGGCTGCATCTGCTTGTTAGTCACAGTCTGGCCTTGGAGATGCAGCTTTCATTTCTGCTCAGCATCTGCACTACAGCTGTTTGCTATTGACTTTCCCCTGTTGTCTTTAGCACTCATCTCACTGCTTCCTATTGCACTTGAGCTTGCCACGTTTCCTTTAATTATTCTCTGCTTTCTAAACCAAGCTGCCTACTCGCTAGAGCTTCTTTGAAGAGCAAACACTCGTCCAGGCTGCAAGGGAGCCCGTGGTGGTGGATGTGGTTAAGTATGTTGAGCATGTGGGAAAGCAAACACTTATGAGGACGACGGGGTAGGCAAGTGGGTGACCGATGCTGAGCTGGTTGCCTTACAGGAGGAATACGGAGGGAACGTGACCTACAATCATGTTTCTGGATGGCTCAGAGATGTTCTTGGATGTAGGAAAAGTCCATGCAGCAGCAGGGTCATTTGCTGGCCCGGGAAGCTCGGCGTTGAGACATGCACAAGCCTGGCGCGCTGCACGGCTCTCCCGCGTGTTCCGCAGGCCTCCTGCTCCCAGCTGCCGAGCCGCTCGGGAGGTGGAAGTGTGCGGTTTGTCAGACGTGGCCCTGACAGAGGTGTTTGGGAGCAGGTCCAGGCTTATGCGCGTTGGGCCGGCTGCCGAACGCATACATCCTCCACGCTAAAAAAAAAGATGTCTTAGTAGGGATACAAAGCACACGGTGGGCAGGTCCCTGGATGAAGCCACTTCCCTCCAGCACATCTGGAAAACTGTTCCCATCCTCTGGTAAACAGACTTCCAGAGGAAGATCTGTGTGAGCATTGTCTTCCCTTTGGGACATCGTGGAGCCAAGGTAGGAAAAGCTGGAGAGATTGGAGGATACAGGCTGTCCTAGAATATCTTACAGCTGTCCTCCTGGAAGCTTGGAGACCTGCAGGGCAGAGGAGAATGCTGACAGAGTCACAGATGTCCCGAATTCTCTTTATTCTTGGCAAAGGCATGGGATGACATGCGTTTTATCCAGGGGATGAGTGGGACGACAAAGGGACATCTGAAGGGCTCCCCAGGCAAGTTCAGCCGTTTCCTCAGCTCTCCCACTTATGTGGCCCAGAGGAAGGACAACCCTTGCAGGTCTCCAGGAAGGACATCGCCACCAGTGGGGCTTGGCCCAGGAGAAAGCCTGGAGGAGATGGCACAGCCGATCCTCCTCTTCCTCCTGTGGAGAGGAGGTTGCATGACCCTAGAGCAACGTGGTATCTTTTAAAATCATCGCACAACATCCTGTGTCATTGAGGACGGGTTGTTGTTTTAAGAATGCTTAGAAGAAGGTGTCAAGAAGAGAAAAGAAGTTGGCGTCGCGGTATCACGTCCCCTCGGGGAAGGCAAAACGGATCCAAGCGAAGGACCCCAGACCTTTAACCTCCGAGCAGAAATTTGGGAAGGGGGAAGCTATTTTCAAGGCTCCCACTTCAGAATGCTGCCAGCTCTCACAGGGAGAGGTGGTGAGAAAGTGCTTTAGTGTGTGAAGAGCAGAAGTGAGGATTTGCTTAAATCTCTGGTAACAGCAATTATGTCGCAGCTGCCGAGGAGACGGCCCAGAGCTATTTTGTTAAAGATTGCAAACCCAGATAGGGGTAAATCAGGAAGCTGAAATCTCTCTTCAGAGGGGAATAAGCAATGAGGTTATTCTCTAGCATGGACGGATATGGGGCTGTGTGGCCTGGGGGGCCCAGACCTGGGGGGAGACTGAGAGGAGAGAGGCACCTTTGCTCTCTCCCCTGGTCAGCCTTGAATCCCTCTGAGTCTCCAGCCCAGCAGAGCTGAAAGTGCTCCCGTGCCTCTGCTAATGAGCCAGAAACCCCCTTGCAAACCAATCCTGGCCCTTTTTGTCTCAGCATCCTTTGGAAGAACTGCTCTCCAAGGCTCTGCCATGCAGGACAGACCTGCCAGACATTAATTAGGCTGGATGGAGAAAGAGGCAAGAGCAGAGAGCTGGTGCTTGCAGCCCTCTCGGAGGTGCCGGCCGAGAGGAATGTGTGCGGGAACCGATGAGCAGCCCAGAGGAAAGGAGCCAATGAAGGGACGTGAGAGTGCATGTTAATGAGGGAGAAATGCAGATGGGAGCTTGTTTGTTCCCTTTAGATGCTGGGAATGCTCCTGACAAGGGGCCAAGAGTTGTCTGCATCTAGAAGTTAATTGGGAAGGGTTTGCAGTTGATGGTGGGGGGGACATATCTCTGTTTTTCCAAGGGAAGCTGGACTGCCTGCTAATGGAGGGGAGGAAGGGTTGTTTGATGTGCCGCTGCCAAGGAGGATTAGGGGTGTAGGCAGGGGAAGATGCACAAGGCAGTTGATTGCAAAATGCCCCAGGCACCAAGGATGGATGCAAGTTGTCAAACAGGCGCTCTGGTCCGGTGCAGAGTTACTTTGTGGTATCACTGAGAAGAAAGAACCTAAAGACATGACTCGTGTTATGTTGTGATGCTGAGGTCCTGCTCTGAGAGCATCTGCTCCAGCCTTGTTGTGTGCCCCAGGCATGGAAACCTCCTGTGTACAGGAAGATTTCTCTTATGAAATCCAGGAGCCTGTTAAGTCCAGATGTGACTACGGAGCTACACCATCATGTCATAAATCTCTTCGCAGCTCCTTTGGCAAGAGTGTTCTCGACCATACGCCTTACGCAAGAGCACGGCAAAGGTGGCAGATGTTTCTGGCCGTGTATCCCTGTGGTATGTGGATGGCAGCTCCAAAACAACCTTCAGGGCATGCTCAGGCCTCCTGAGCACAGCAACACGGCCCTAAGGAGGACACAGAGGGTATTATTATATTTACAACCTCTCCAAGCTCTTCCCATCAGCAATGCATACAGCAGCAGAGTGCCTTGGGCAGGAGATGGCAGCTGAAAGGGGCTCTTTGGGGAGCACATTGGACACGTAGCTCTGAACCTGCCCCTCCTTCTAGCAGGATTACGTGCCCAGGGAGACTGAACAAATCCACAGCCATCTCCTCTCCACACTGATGTTGTCACATGCAAGAAGGACAGGAGAGCTAGGAGATCCCTGTGCCCCACTGTGGTTGGGACATCAGAACAGGAGAGAAGCAATGGGAAGGTGCTGGGTGACAACTCACAGTCCTTGAGCCATTGACAGGGTGTCCATGTCCCCAGAGATGGGAGATCTGAGGGGACAGATGAGCACTGAGCTACTGAGGCTTTTAAAATCACCATCAAGAGCCCATTAAGCCTGAGGGCTGCAGCCCCCTCCCGGTCACCTCTTCCCTGCCCTCTCTCCCCCCACCGTGAGACTCCTGCGAAATCTCCCAGTGACAAAAGGCTCTCTGGGCCCCGCATCAGCTCGAGCCCATCACCACCCTGCCCGGCCGCATGGACAGGGGACGGCACCATCTGCTCCGGGGCAAACGAACCCCGATGGCCAGATGCTCCGCTTTGCTCGGGAGGCTGTAAAAGCCTTGGAGCCGGTTCATGGGAACGCTTCCCTCTCACCCGCCCCCCTCCTCCTGCGCGCGTTAACCTCTTTACTGCCGCTGATGCCTTTATGGCAACATCTGAGGCAGGAGGAGGAGGCGGCCGGGAGGACGCGGGGTGCCGCGGAGGTGCGCGGGCAGCTCGCATCACACGGCGGTGCGAAGTTTGCCCGGCTTCCTCCCGGCTTGGGAACGCGGGCCGCGATAGCCCCAGCGCAGCGGGGAGGCTGTGAGAGCCGCAGAGCGGCGCGCG
>JAWLRI010000191.1:2561655-2603910 GCA_034781795.1 Crypturellus tataupa | reverse complement strand
ACTCACTTTGGAAGGGTCCCCGCAGGGGGGACACTCCATGGCCGCCGATTCCCACGAGCCGCCCCAGCCCCCACGGCCTTTCCCAGGGTTTTCCCTGAGCAGTCCTGGCTGCTCCGCTGCAAAGACGGAGGGAGCAGAACCATAGCCCCCTGGTGCAAAACTGTTCCTCAAAAACAAGCCCCTTAACCTCGTGGTATTGAGGTTTTGTCTGGGGACAGTGCGGGGACACCAGGGCAATGGCGCTCGCTCCTGGTAGCACCTGGATTGGGACAGGGCTGCCAGGGGCACCGTTACCTGCATCCCCCTCGGTCTTACAGAATCCACAGGGTATCACGTCAGGAGCTGTGGATAGACCCGAACCTCCCCATGTGCTTTCCGCCCCGCTCCGCATCCCTTCCCGGGTCAGCCCCTCCAAGGGTTAATCCCGCCCGACTCCGGTGGGCTCGTCCTCTCCGGGGGGACCTCACAGGTGGGACGCGCGGCCCGGCGGCAGGGCCCTGGCTACTGAACCCTGACAAATCCCCCCGCTCTCCGGGAGCCTCCCGTGGCCTGGTTCCCACACGGCTCGCGGGCCGCCCGCACCTCCGGCGGGGTCACACGGCCGCTGCCGCATCCCGCGCCGGGCGGTGGGAATCCGATTAGCAGCCGGACCCGGCTCTGGGAATGGGCGAGCGCAGGCGAGGGAAGGGCCCCGGCTGCTCGGGAAGCGCTTTCCCACAGCCCGTGCCCCTGCGCTGGCGACGGCGGAGGAAATCGCCCATATCTAAATGCGTCCTGATAGCTGCGCTAATCTGCGGCCCGGCCCGCGGCTGCTGGTGGCCTCACGGCCGCATTAGCGTGACACATGGCCCTCCTCGAGCCGGCACAAAGGGATGTTTTCTCTCCGTGCCGTCCCTTGCTCCGACCACGCCAGCCGCAGCAGCATCCCACCCGTCGGCTCAACTCAACCCGAAAATTCCTCCCAACAAAACCATATTATTTTGTCCCCTTTTTAGGGTGTTTTACCTTTTTAAACCCCTTTCTCCCACTTCACTTGGGGCGCTTTTCAAAAAGGAAAAGGAGTTTTGAAACAAAGATGCAAAAAGGGACTTGTTTTGAAATGAGAAGTTTCGACATCTTCCAAATGATTTCCTTCACTGCTTCTGGCGGAAGCCACGCGCTTACATTTGACCCAAATTTACAGCTTGCTGGTTCCCTTTGAAAGGGCACATTTTTCCAGTGAATACCCTGCTCGCCCCAAATCAGCTCAGCTCCAGGGTCAGGCTACCAAAAGAGCTGCTCAAAACCGGGGAGGGATGTGAGATATCGCAGTACATCATGTCAGCAGAGCACTCCCAAAAGAAGGGTCTAAGTGGCTGGTCTGGATTTGCCATAAAGATGAAGATCTTCATCTCCAGAAGACCTTTCTGCACCCTCCTTGGCCCCCAAAATTCCCCTTTTTTGGTTCCTCTTTTTCTACATTGTCTCTTCTCCTTTTGCCTCCATGCCTAGACCAACCTCTCCCCCAAAACTCTCTCTTCTGTAAACTCCCTTGTCTGGTGCATTCAGTGACGTTGCTGCCAGGGTTCGGTTCAAACTCTGAGCTGGTTTCTCCAGGCTTTCATAACCCCAAATCTCTGGGTTTCACTGGATTTTAGGTCTGAGCTTTGTTTTGAGGTTTCACCAACTCTGCAGCTCTGCTCAGGATGTCACACTTGGCTGGTACCACATGTCCCTGGCTGCGTGTCCCCTGGGTCTGACAGCTCCTTGCTTTCCTCTCTAGCCTGGATACAGCGTGTCTTTCCTTTGCATTGCCAGTTTACACCACACCATCGCTGAGGATGGGGTAAATCACTCGGGGACCACATGGGACCAGTCTGGGCCACCAGAGAAGCTTTCTGAGCCTGGGTTTGGGAAAATCTCCTCCTGGCAAAAGTGTCCAAAGGCTGCCTCCCCCTCCTGAGTATTTCCTCATCACAGCCAGCTCCACACCACTAGGGCAAATGTCCACCCTGGCGTTGGTGAGTACAGATGGGGACAAATCCCCCGGGTCAGGAACAGTGATGATTCCTACTTCTACTGTGGAGGGTGGGGAGAAAGAAGAGGCAGTGCTGCTGCGCCTGGCAAATCCTCCGCCACCCTCTTCTTGGCCATGCTGAAATGCGCCTGTTTTAACTTGTCCGTATGTCTCACTTGGGAGATGGACTGGAAAACACAAGGCTGATCCAAGCAGCTCTCTCCTCGGGGAAAGCTTTCAGCTCATAATAGAATGAGGCTTGTTAGATGCCTGATATAAGATGCAGCTGAATTAAAAAAAAAAGAAAGAAAGAAAGAAAGAAAAGAAATAGAAGGAGCTTGAATAGTAAAGGGCATCTAGAGAAACAAGCAGCCTTTTCTTCCCTCTTCCACTGTAGAAACCACCCCACAGACGCTGTGTGCATGGAGAGAGGGGCTGCTTCCCATTTACTCTCAGAATGAAGGCTGCCCCTATAACTGAAAGTAAATACATAATTCTTCCTATTGCAGCCCAGCTGCCATGGAGACCACAGCTTAATTAACCACAGTGCTGATGCTCTGCACTCCACAAAGCCGCCCAGGAAAATATTACGGACATGTCTATATGTTTTGATCCTGTGCTTGCTTCTTGGATTTTACTCACTTCCAGAACATGCCAAAAGTATTTGAAGGGCACGTGGTGCAAGCTGGCATCATCTGTCATACAAGCCATGCTCAGACTTCCCATAAAGGATGTACTGGGAGGGCAGGAGCTACGGAAACCAGCTGCTTTGCCATAAAATGTGGGCTGGAAGGAAAGCCCATAGATATAGGGAACTTCCAGAGCAAAAGAGGAGAGATCAGCCCTGCTAATTCTTCCCAAGAGGACTGTAAATTGGATCTAGATATCTTTCCTTGGAAACCCCATGGAGTGCAACTCGTGCGATCCCAGTTTCTTCTGGTCT
This sequence comes from Crypturellus tataupa, assembly GCA_034781795.1. Taxonomy (NCBI): domain Eukaryota; kingdom Metazoa; phylum Chordata; class Aves; order Tinamiformes; family Tinamidae; genus Crypturellus; species Crypturellus tataupa. Next base: position 2,600,971 of record JAWLRI010000191.1, on the reverse strand, counting down.
TGTGGACGGTGGCTTGCCTGGGAGGCAGTGGAGCTGATGCAGAAAGGCTGTGCCGCTTCAGACTCTGAAAGGTCGACTTGATGTGACAGCCTGGGTCAGAGACCTGGGGCAACCTGCTGTGAGGAGCTAGTGTGAAGGTTCTGCCTTCCTGATGGAGATCTGCTAGATGTTTCCATTATACCCAGTCCGCAGAGCAAGGCTGAACCCACTCTGCCCTTCTCCTGCCCCATGTGCAGCCAGCAACATTCCTGCCCATGAGGGAGCACCAGGGCGAATCCACCTGGGAGGCCACCTGTGCCATGGGCAGGTTGCAGACCCCTCCCCATACCCCAGATTTACTCCTGCCCAAACCAATTCATCTCCAGAGGGGCAGCAGGCTCCAGCAGTTGCATGGAGAAGGCGCTGAGCTGCGGAGAGACCCGAGGCAAGGCCCTGGCACAGGCACAGGAAATCCAGCTGTCAAGAAGACTCCAGCGAGCTGACCTATCCCTGCCCCGCGGCACCTCTTTCTGGTGTGCGTTTGTGTTTCAGACAGCGCGGATCCTGCCGGCCAGCCCTTACCTGCCAGCATCTGTCAGACACCGCAGTAAAGAGTAGCCCCAAGGCACGAACAGCCCGCCATAGGGGCCGCACCTATATACGCCCCCGTGATGCAACATCTCGCTGTGCAGCTGCTCTCTTCGCTGCCAACGGCCCCCGCGGCGCCACCGAGCAGGGGTCTCCAAGCCTGCCTCATAAATAACAGCTTGGCGCTTGCCCAGGTGTTCGTTCAGCCTCAACCTTGAAAGTAAATGCAGGCAAAAGCCAACAAAAGAGCCTTCTTCTGCCCCAAGGAGAAGCACTGGGCTGAGGAGTCGCTCCCCTCGCGTTCCTGATGCCGCAGGAGGGATCCTCAGCTAAGGCTAAAGGTTTTACCTGCTGCAAGAGCCTCTCAATATATCACCCCAGGCCAGCTAAGAAGGGATTTGTGCTCCCAGAGGTTACACATCGCAGAAGTTTCTCTCTAGCTGGACTTCTGCCTCAAATTACTGCCATCAGGAGCAATACATCAGTCAGGAAGGTGTTTTGGATATTGTGATCAGAGGTACAGCTGTCTACACCTCCAGGGCAGAGGGTGTCCCCAGGCTAATCCATCTGCCTCATGCGTTTCATACGATGCAGTCACGGAGGGGTTTTCATCCGAGGAGAAACTTGAGGATGCTAAAAGTGATGTGGTCTTCCTGAAGATAGGAGATATGGCCTGCATGCTGTCCCAGGTACCTGTCCTCACTTGAGATCTAGAAACAAAATAAGAACTTCAGGAGTAAAGGCATCATTCAGTGAGAGGAGGAATGAGGAATAAGGAAGAGGGGCTGGATTTATAGCTTCTCGGTTCAGTGTTTGTCATGGACATGAAAGCCGGGAGCTTAGAGAAGATTAAAGGCTGAATACTTCTTATCTTCTCCACCCACAGAAACCAAAGAGCCAAACAGTTTGTGATTTGTTCGAGACCATGTGGAAAGCCGGAAGGAGAAGCAGGAAGATTATCTTTTATTTTTATTATTTTTATTTTTGTCCCACTCTGTGTTCTACATGGATGTCTGCAACCAAGGCTGCTCTGCCACCAAACCTTGGTCTGTCCTGCTGCCTAAGGTCAAGTCTTGGCAAGGCTTTACTGAGTCACTGCAATCCTGTGCTTATGTCCCTTGCTGCTTTTAGGCTGGGTGACACAACCTGTCCCAAACAGCTTGAGATTGTCAAGGAAGGAACCAGTATCAGCGAGGGACCCCTTTGACCAGGTGCTGTCCCTGTGAGCACCAGAGATGAGTGGAAAATTGTAACCTCCCCAGACCTCTCAGAGATGAGGTCTGACTCTTTGCCAACATCTTTTTTGCCAACACCCAGAAGAATTCCCCGGGCATGGCTGCTCTTAGAGGGGTGAGAGGTGAGCCCAGAGAGCTGCATTGGCTCAACCCGTGTTGACCATGATACGGAGATCCCAACGTCATTGCAAGATGAGCTGTGCTTTTACCACACAGGTTGCTGTTTCTAGCTGTTACTATGGGGGTTTTGAAGCAATGCAAAGTCTAATGTGTTGATAGATTGTGTTGTGTGTGACAGCAGATGGTGGTTAAGAAATGCAAATATGGTCCTGTTCAAGGTGTTGGTACAACCAAAAATGATCGCTTGGATGCCAGCGAGCACTGTGGCAGAGTAGCTCTGAAGTTATACTCGATGTACTGGTTCAGTGGGCACCTGGACACCTGGGAGCAGCATCCAGCACCAAATGCATCACAGAAAACCAAGATACTTGGCTGAGGACATGGGAGACATAAGCTAGGGCCCCTGAAGGGACAAAACTTGGGACTGCAGAAGAGGCGAAGAGCCATCTGGCAGCTCTGCGCTTCCAGGCCGTCTTGACCTCGTCTGGAGGAACTCACCTCTCCAGCTCATCTGCAGGGTTTACTTTTCCCTTGGTGCTTCCCTTTGGAAAATTTAGACCCCCATTCCCATTCCTGAGCTCTCCGGGGAGCTGGAGGATTCCTTCACTGTTTTTACAGTTTGTGCTGCTTCCCCTCTCCCTCTGTTTTCCTTTTCCTCTTGCCCGTGACATGAAACTTAACTAAATCCAGGGAAGAAGATGGGAGAGGGGGACAAAATGCTAACTCTGTCTCATTCTTTGTAGAGAAACAAGCATCTTTTTAAGTCAATCAGAGCAGCCAGGGGACTGCCCTATGGGCCAGTAAGAGCCGCCTGAGCAATTAAGGTCTATATTCTTCACCTTATCCAGCGGGATTTGGAGTCTTTTAGTGTGAGCCCTGATGTGGCTGCACATGAGAGCCAGATGCCCCTGCTGTGGAAGGATGTACGTCTCTGGGGTGGTTTCATTTGCACCTTCTCACTGTGGGAGGTGGGTATCTGTGGAGCTTCTGCCCTTCCTGTTGTCTGGGTGAGATAGTGGGGGATTTTTATTGCCAAATAAACCCAGAAGATGTTGCTCTCAGTGAAGTGCATTTTGGCAGTTACGGGAACCTATCCAAAGCCTTGACAGGCTGCCTGCCTTGCTTCAGCTCGCTTGGAAGATGACACGTTTTTGGCCAATATGCTGGGAACCGAGCTGAGAAGCTCCAAAACTGAAGGCGGCAATAAAAGACCCCTGTGGTTTAGCTGGGGGCCGTAATCCTCACTCTCCCCTGTGGGAGATGCAGAACACGAGGCAGTGACGCTGGCTCCATCGGGGCAGGTTTTCCTCCCAGCAAGGCTGGCACAGAAACGCGGTGCCTCCTCCTCGCCTCCATCGCCAGCTTGGGGACAAGGGGCAGGGGACAACACCCTTGGGAACGGTCCCGGTCCAAGGGCCACTAACTGCAAACGGTGGGAACTACAAAGGCGCATGGAGTGGGGGCAGGACACAGGCCTGAAAACAGCAGCCTTGGAGGGCGAGATAAAAGGCGGGCAGAAAAGAAAGGACCATCTTTTTTTCTTTTACAGATCAGCAGAGGGACAGGAGGAACCATGGCAACCGCAAGGTCCTGGGGCTGAAAGCTCCTCAGTTCAGGCCTGGGCAAAGGGTCCTTTTCTGGTGAGACCTTGCTCTGTCACCCCGATGCGAGACCACCTCTCCTCCTCATCCTCACACCTATCTCCTGAGCTCCTGACCTGACGCAAGGATAAGCAGCATCCCAGGACCAGCACCAGGATCAAGAGAGGCGGCCCATGAGCGAAGGGAGGAGGAAGGCAAGGCTGTTAACAAGCCTCCCCTAACCAGGCTGCGGCGGGCTGGGCGCCGGGAGGATGCCCGCATTGATATTGAAATCAGGAGCAATCCATCACGCTGCAAACAGGCGCCTTTCAGGGGCGGCTGAAAGGAGCCCCTCGCGAGGGAGGGGGACAGCTTGTCCAGGGGACGGCCGAACCACGGCGTGGCAGGTGTGATATGGAGCCCGACGCTGTCAGCGCCGGCCGCCCAGTCATTCATCGCCCCTGTCAGGGCAATGGCTTCGTGCCATGGCCAGGACGAGCGCTCCCCGGCACGGCCAAGGGACTGGGTGTCCCCAGCGCGGTGGGGAGGACGCGGGGCTCTGGGTGGCCCTGGCAAGGGAGTCATCGCTGCAAAGGGAGGAAGAGAGGGGAATTTGTGTGCACCTGGAAAGGAGGCGACAGCCCGGGCAGGTGCGGGACAAGAGTTTCCTGTGCCAAAACTGGGCAGAGATCCAAATGCCACTAACGTTGGACTTGTGACCCCATCTCGGCGAGTGAAACCACAGAGCTTTGTACTTCCACCATGGAGCACATCCAGGTCTTGGCTGAAGGCAAGAGCCATGTGTGATGAGGGATACGATGAGACATTTCACTCCCTGATGGGATCAAGCACTCTGCGACTGCCAGGGTGCTGCCCTCCTGGCCAGAGGTGCCCAAGGCTTTCCTCGGGGCTCCTCCAGCAAAGCTAAGGAGAGATCTGAAAGATGCTCTGATGCTGACTGCACTCAGATGCTCTAGTCCAGCACTTTGAAAAAGAACTAAATGAAACTGAATCTGATTTCCTGGGTGTCAAAGCAACTTTTCCTCCAATTTGAGGGCTAGTATTAGCTTCAGAGGAGACCAATCTGATGGTGGTGGCCACCTCCTGCTTGGGGTGGCATGGATAGAGATCACGCTTGTGAGTAGCACGTCCACTTCACACCAACACGTCCAGTGGCAGCTCCCTTACTGCCACTGCTGGAGACCCAATATGGGTAGCAGGACCATGGTCTCATCCTGCAGGATGTCACTTCTCTTCCAGCAGATACATTAAGGGTCATCCCAGAGTCACACTGCTGGAGCCAATATGTTTAAAACGAGAGCGGTGCCAAATTTGTCCCTGTGTGCCTCAACACGCAGCCATTGGCCTCAGCTCCCGACACCTGGACACAATCACGGAGCCATCCGGAGAATGGGAAAAGACCATTGGGACCCTATTCTCCAACAGCTGCTGTTTATTTATTTACCCGGGGCCCTTCCTGCCTCGGAAGGGGAGAGCCGGGAGACAAAGTGCTTCCCCATCCCCTGCAATACCGCCCGGGGAGAACGCTGGGTGCCAGCGCAGTGTTGGAGCTGGTGGTGGAGTGGGAGCTGCCAACACTGCCAGTCCTGTGGCAGCAGCTCCGGCCTTTCCCATTGCGGAGCTCCGGGAGCGAGGCCGCAGCTGCACCGAGGAGCGCGGCCAGCGCCGGGGCCTGGCGGGAGGCGCGGAGGAAGCGAGCGCGGGCTGCAGAGCTACCCCTGCGGAGGCGGCAGCCTTCAACAATTGCATTCTTCTACTCCACTTTGCTTTTTTTTTCCCCAAAAAAAGAAAAGCATACGAGCGCTGGAGTTAATTAAAGAGCGGACAGAGCGGCTGAGAACTGCTGGAGTGCAGCGATGAAAGCAATCCTGCGCCAACGGGAAAGGCATCTTGCTTTGCAAAGGCATCCCCCTGTCCAGCACCTTGCACCCTCATGTGCTAGTGAGGCTTGGAGCACTCCTAACAACATGTATCCTAGCAGTGAATTGAAAGTTGCATGAGACAGGGTGCCACCAAGAGAGTTTCCTCTTCTAGCATGGGGATTGGGGCATTTACACGAGGACACAGGTTCTGCCATGCTGGGGCAGCCAGGGGAAGGGCAGCATCCCTGGCTGCCTCTGTGTGACTGTGCTCGTCTCTGGAGTGGCGAGGGGAGGGAAGGGGAAAATTAAATCTGCACCCTGATCTGTGAGATTAGTTTCCCTTTATTGTTGTAGAAGTAATCAAAAATTGCTAGCTATGCTGTTCCCCTTCATTGCCAGTTAAGCTAGTCACTCCATTGGACTCTCCAGCCCTGATCATGACATTATCTCAACGTGGTTTTACGCTTTTGCACTTGCACCGTGACCGTGGGCTCATCCACCCCTGGTTCTGCATGCTGCAGTTATCCCCATCATGTTGCCTGCCTGTCCCAACCCCCTCCATCATCCCCAGGGATCCCAGGAGGGAGCTGAGGGCTGGGAGGGTGATGGAGGGAGATGGGATGCCCACATGGAGTAGGGAAAAGCGCCCTCCTTGCTCCCTGGTGGTCTTTGTTATCAAGGTAGGGGATGGAGGAGGAGGCTGGGGTCAGCCGCGAGGTGTCCGACACAAACCCATGGAGCCCGTGTCCTTGCCAAGATGGACAGAAAGTTCCCAGGCTGGGGAAAGCCTGGCTGTGCCGGGAGGCTCCTGCCTTGGGAATAGATGGCGTGATCTATGCGGAGAAGTATGAGCGCCGCTGGGATGGAGCCTGCCAGCCCAGCGGGGCCGGAGCCAGCCCCTCGCGCAAGCAAATGCTGGGTTACCGACACAGCCTGGCTCAAGCAAGTGTGTAACGATGGAAAACCCATCGCACTGCACGCGATCCCCGGTGGAGAAGAGGGACAGCATCGTCTCCTGGCAGGGCACAGCCAGGGGACAGCCAAGTCCTGAGCAGCGGCGATGGGAGGCCCCAGAGTCCAACACAGCAGCTCTTCCATTTCGGGCAGCGCAGCAGAGCACGTTGGAGGGGAACCAACACAAGCCGCTTCCTAGTGGCTTTAAACCTTCCCGGTAAGGAGATTTGACAGGACAAACACACGCGGGTCCGTAAATTAGCCGTAATGGCTGCAGCCCCATTGTGTGGGAAATGGCCCGTAGAGCTCGACAGCTCCTCGGGGCTCAGAGCGCGAGCAAAGGCGCTCGGCACATTTGTTATCCTCTGACACCCAGTGCAGCTGCAGGGATACCTCATGCATGAGTTTAATAAAAGGCAATCGTGTCCTCTCGACTCGGCACATTTGAGAACGAACCCGTGGAGATAACGGGCCCAGGCCCACGGCGATAAACATGTCAAGATAATTAAAATTATGCCTTTCTTTTAATAAAAAGGCTGAGATCCTCCTCTGATGCAAGGCGATGGGGCTCCTTGCAGTCCGTTGCGTCACCCGCGCTTCCCCCGGTGGAGATCGGGGCTGTGGAATAGACAACGATGAAATGGGATCCGGCAACCAGATTTTGTGAATTCACTATAGCCACAAAGGTCACTGTTTGGGCGTGCGTGCCAAATTCTCATCTTTTCCCATCCAAAATAAATCCGGGATTATTCATGTGTGTGTGTGCAAAGCTATTTGGGAGCCCTTCTCAAGGCAGATAAGCTGCTTGCCCGAAAGGGGACCCAGCACTCAGGGTCAGGAAGGACGGGGTGCTCAACGGAGGACCCCAGAGAAGTCTGGGAAGGGCACGATCCCGAGTTTAGCTGGGAAGAGCAGGCTCACACGCACGCTTGGGAGAGGCAGCGTTGACAGAGAAGAGAAATCAAAGTCCACTCATCCAATGCACGTTCCTGGAGGAATTTCAGCGGGAAAAGCATTGACTGAACCAGCAGGGCTGTTGGGGCTGTTGGCGGGCAGCATCTCCCCGCCGCAGCGCACGGCGAGGCCGCCGGGCCGGTGTCGGGGCTTGCCTGCACGCAGGAGCCCAGCAAAGCAGCTATTGTGGAGGAAAGTATGCTGGAATGCGGCACACCCCGGCCAGAATAAAGCTGCTTTTTTTTTTTCCTAATTTAACTTAATCTACTATTTGTTTTTATTATTTTTATCATCATCAGATTCAGCTAATTTGGAAAAGCTGTTCCAATTAATTTCCCGGCGCAGACAAGCCGTCACACGCCGCAAAGCCTTTGTTCGCGCGGCGGGGCCTGACCAGCAGCTTTTCTATTCATCTGCAGACCAGCTCCTTCCCTCCCGCCTCCCGCCGCTCTTCTCTACTTTGTCTCATCCGACCATGCGGGGAGCAGGTCTGGGCATTTTCCTGGGAGCTGGGGCGCAGGGGAGAACTGCAGGAAAGGCTGTGTTTAAAGAGAGGGAGGGCAAGGCTCTTGGCAGAGCCTTGGATGGACACGGGGGCAGGAGCTGCTGTGCTGCTGCCCATCAAGACACACACGCACGCCCCGAAACCTCTGTCTCCAAGCTGATTTTCTGTCTCTGGTTTTGCAGTCTGTTTCTTTTCCTATTTTCCCCCCCATCTTCTTCCTCTCTCTTGCTTTCCGACTCTGTGCTCTTTCCTCTTGGCACTCGGGAGACTTGGCACGCCGGAGGCTTGGCTAGCGCTCCTGCCGGCTGGCAAACTCAGGAAGGCCACAACTATGCCCCAGTCTCCCAAAGCACCCTGAACCGGCTCCAGTGCATCCTGCGCTGCGGTCTGCCAGTGCAGGAAGAGGCTCCTGCGTCGCCTGTGGCTTTTTCTCTCCCTCCTTCTCTCCAGCAACACTTAAAACCTCCATGCAAGACTGCCACGAGTCATTGAAGCTTGCGATCAGGACCTCATTTTGGTACCACACCTCCCTTTCCAAAAGCTGCTGCTTGGGGGAGGCTCGCAGCGAGGTTCCCTCCATGCAGACCTCCGAAAAGCAGCTTTCCTGCACTAGCAATGCCCTGGCTCCTGCAGCCACGATTGCCAGAGCGAGACCTCGGCGCATTGCACACAGCAGCCAGCCGCTTCCGCGGGAGCGATGTGCGCCGGCCCCCACGGCTGTTTGTGCAGCCCTGATTTCCGCACGCGGCCTCTGATCTGCGCCCGGTATCTGTGCCCGTTAGGGCGAGATTAGCTCTTATCTCCGGCAGGCAGCAGTGCCAGCCCTGCCTGGGGAGTGGTGGCAGCTGCCAAGCAGCCCCGTGCGGGGCGCACGGGCTGGCAGAGGAGGGGACGGACCCCGTGGTTGCACAGGGCCGCCCTGCCGCTCGCAGACGTTCTTGTCCCGCTGTGGTTTCACTCCTGGAACAGTAAGGATGGGTGGGCTCATGGCGTGTAAGGCTCTTATGAGGTTACCCAAACACAGCAAGGGCCAGTCCACAGGATCCCTCCTCCCTGCTGGGCCATGGGACATTGCCTGGCTTCCAGCTGCATTCCCTGCAGGAATGCCTGTGTCTGTGAGCATGCAGGAGGAGCACCCCGACGTGTTTCCAGCATCCTTTTCCCTTTGGAAGCTCACGAAGCTCCCAAGCTTTTCCTACCTCAAGGGAGAGCAGGTCTACCCCAGCCCTGGGAACTGGGTATGTTTGTACCTGACCAGAGGAGTTGTTGGACAGGCAAAAACTAGGGGCCGGTTTGGGTTCTTAGTGGCAGCAAGGCAAACACTGTAATGTCTTCTTGTCCTTACATGGGGATTTGGGAGAATTCGGTAGTGGTGCAAGAGCCAGTAGGGTAAAGGGGGAAGAGAGAGAGGGAGAAAGAGGGAAAGAAAAAGAAAGAAAAAGAGAAAGACAAAGAAAGAGAAAGAAAAAGAAAGAAAAGAAAAAAGAGAGAGAGAAAGGAAGAAGAAAGACTCCCTTTTCAAAGTCTTAAACCTGCCTCTTCATCTCCCTAATCTGTATTTTCCCCCCTCCAAGTCTTTCTGTACAGGATGAAAGCAGATTTCTCCCCTTTATTTTCGTTTTCTGTGTCCTTTAGGGAGGCATTTGCTCGAGACTAATTGAATTTTCTGCCCGCGGAGAGAAAGACACGACAGCGAGTGAGTTAAAGTCCAACACCAGGACAGGGCGCAGGAGCCGTGTTAACTGGTGTGGGGGACAGCCCCTCGCTTAACAAAAGTGCTTAATTCTGTCCCCTCTTGTTAAGAGGGGCGGAAGGAGGGGATATTTATTCTGTTCCTTTCTCAAGGTTTCTCCTCGCGGGTCACAAAGTGCCCCCCCGGCCCCCTGCCCCCTCCTTCCCCTGCTTTTGTGGCAGCAGCAGCTGGTGGGTTGCGAAGGGGACAGGCTTTGTCTTTGGACACACTCGAGCATTGCTGCACCGAGCCGGGGAAACCTGCGCCGTCCCCCCGCGCTTCCGGGCGAGGAGGAGGAGGAGGAAGGAGAGTGGCAGCGCCCATGGGTGCTGGGCCACTGCGCGGCTCACGGAGGAGGAGGAGAGGGAGGAAGAAATGCAAAAGGCCCCATGGGAGCATGTGGGGGCCACGTCTTACTGAGTGCTGAGTCCCTCTATTGCCTCGTCACAGCCCAGGAACAGGTCCCTATTCATCCTCTGGAGATGCCACACGATGGCCAGGAATAGCTGAGTCCCTGCAAATCACCTGGAGCTGGCAGAAGGAAGGTGGCACAGCACCGAGGGACCTGGACATGGACTTTGGGAACCCGTGCCACATCCTGGTCATGCCCAGGGTTCCTGGCGTGTGCCAATCCCTTAATTTCTCTAGTCTATACAGCCTGAGTTTGGGATGAGGTGATGTGGGGTTGGCAAGCAAAGAAAGGAGGATAAAAGAAGGGAGATATGAAGTCCTCGGCCTTGCCAGGGCACCGCATCCAGCTCTGAGCAGCTGGGAATGGCCTCGGTGCTTTCCCGGACAAGGGGTTGCTTAAATTAAGATAGAAAGCTAAGGGAAAAAAAGTAGGTTTCTCATGAGCTCACAGACTGGATTAAAGACTAAATCCCTCTGCTCTTCTCCATTGCAACAAATCAACCTGTACGACAAGCACAGCTTTTACCCTCAGTCAAGACCACATCTTTATTCCAGAGCGTAAACCACCCCCTCGCAGTGTAGTTGCTACTGCTCTGTATTTCTATATAGCAATATCCCCAAGGCCCTTGTAGGAAAGGTCCCCCTCTTCTCAGCAGCGCATGGGCACAGCCAGGAAGGTCCCAGCCCTGGAGAAAAGTCCAGCAGACGGCAGGAGCCCCTGGAAACCACAGCAGAGCCCTACGGATTGCAGCCAGTGACCTTAGGAAGGGCCAGGCTGCTCTGTTGGTGCAAATGGGGGGTACTGGGTGTAAAGTGGGTAGGAGGTGGGTGAGATGGAGACGTGTGTGTAGTCTTTGCATTTGCAACCAGTTGCAGGGAAACTGTTTCTGCAGGAGCTTTCAGGAGCATTTTTGTAAGAGGTAAATGGATACATTCGTTCTCCAAATCGCCTCGCTTCTGCGGCAGCTCTTGAGCAAAAGCCACTTCTGAGGCTGCCTTAGCGCTGTGTAATGTAGCAGAGAGAAGCAATTATCAAGCTGCTGCATCAGGAAACCACATTTCGGAGAATCTGCATGGGGTGACACGTCTCGGAGGGAGGACGAGGCTGCGTGTTCTCACCTGGCCGCCCTGCTAGCCTTCCTCCCATGCGCAAACCCCACTCTGAACCCTTGTGGGCGGCTCTTCCTCATCCTCACACAGCTCCGCGGCCCCATCCCGCTGACCCGCTGCTTTCTGACACCTTGCCTTCCTCCTGCTATTAAAAACCCTGGAGCTGTGTCCCATATTCCTCAGGGAGCCCGCGCGCTAAAACAAACCCGCGTGCAAATATTTAGCTGCGCTATTATTAGAACAGGCCCATCCAACCAGATGGCAACGTTTCTAGGTCTGGCTGTGCAGAATTGGCTCCTCGGAGCAAAACAGGCTGGGATGGAGCGCCGGGTTCTTCCCTCGCTCTCTGGAGACTGCGGCAGGACACGTCTGACAAGGGTTTCTCTGACATCTTGCACATGGAGGACGTTCAGCAAATAGCATTGCATGCAGAAAAAGCAGATCAAATTTTGAGGTTTGCAGGGCAGAATTAGAAGGTTGCCCACACGCATTCCCAGTATGGATGTGTCTGTATATCCTGACTCCAGATATCCCTGCTCCAGCAGCAGAGGGGAGAGGACTTGCAATTTCCTGTGTGCCATCCTCAGCTGGGGAGGGCAGAAACATCTCTCAAAGTTAATATCAGCATTAAGAAATGCCAGAGGTCATTGAGAGCAGTCACAAGAAGGCTAGAGATGCCCAGGGAGATCTGTCTAACACTGCACATGAGCCAGCTGAGATGTCTGTATAAACTACAGATGGAGGATGTTCCCTTTTAATTGGGAGCCGGTGTTTTCTTGACTCATGCAAGGGGTTCACTATTTTTATTGTAGCTGCCTGCAGATCACAGCCTCCTTATGTTGGGCTCTGCTCATCCCTCTAATAAAACCCAGGCCCTGCTGAGAAGCTGTGTGCCGGCTGAGGGCTGAGCAGAGCGCTCGGCAGCATCTCGCCCAGGGGCTTTGCAAGGGTTGCCCACCAGGGTCTGTTTTTTCCATCCTCACTCATGTTGGAGAAGTTAAATATTTACCGGAGCTATTAAATATTTATGCTAGGCTGCTCCTCCAGTGGGGAGGCATCGCACCGCACACTCCGCTCCAGGGTGCAAATGCACAAGGGCTTAACGGGATGGCCATGCCCCATAGGGAAGGGATGGCTACAGGTGTTTGTGCATAAATAAATGTTAGGAGATGGAGGGACCACGACATCCCAGCCTTGTTGACATCCTGATGTGGGAGAGCAGAAACTCATGGAGCAGCAGCCGGGCTTGCAGGAGAAACCTGCCCCGTGGCGCCTGCACCGTGTGGGTTAATGCCGACGCGCTCCTCGCTGCTGGAACGGGGCCAGAGGAAAAAGGCTCCGCTGTTTCCCCGTTTGCCTGGAAAACAGGCCGGCTGTTTTCTCCAACGGGCAGGCGGGACGGCGGCAGAGGGCTGTTTATTTTGGGCCGTATTCAACATGGCTCCATCCCCTCCGCGCCTGCTGCCTTCGCGCCGGCTCCTCCGCCGGGAGCCCCTTCCAGGGTGCCCGCTGTCCCCGCTGTCCCCATCGCGCCAGCCCCTGCCGTGCCCCGCTCTGCCCTTCCTGTCCCCGGCCCTTTCCTCTGCTCCGCAGGGGCCGGGGACGCCCTTTCCTGCTTGGCACCCACTGGCGTGGGGCAGAGGCCGAAAGGGCTCTCGCGGGCGCACAATGGGGCAGGCGCTGAGCGTACACCAGAACAGGCTTTGCTTGAGAAATAAAAAGGCATAGGCCAAGTTAGCACCTTTTCTGCCATGCTTCTGACCCCAAAAATATGTCCAAGAAAGATGGAAGAAAGAAAGGAAAGAAAAAGAAATAAAAAAAAAGAAAAACAAAAAGAAAGAAATTGGTCTTTGGCTCCAGCTTTCTGAAGGGACGAGGGGAGCGAAAACGAACACATACTTGGCCAGCTTCATGGCCAGCTCTTTTCCCAGCAGAGCCATAAGAGACAGCGTGAGTTCTCCGGGGCCCGGCGGGTCCGGCCGGCACAGGGGCACGGAGTGCTCCGCTGGGACATATTTCCAAAATAAAGTCATGCTGGTGCATCTCCAGCAGCACTGTCCATCCAAGAGGCTGTCGCAAAGCGTTCGCACCGCCCCCGCTGCCGAAACGGAGCTGCGAGGGGCCCTGACCCGGCCTGAGCGCCTCCATCCGCTTCACGAGCAGCCGCCTCCGCCAGGTCCCGGACGCTGTTGTATGGAGCCCCTGAGGCTCCAGCACGTCCCTCTCTGTCTCCTCTCCCTCATCTCCATCTCCCATTTTCCTTTCACACTTCTGCTGTGAAGCTGCCCTCCTTGTGGTGCAGGGAAGTACATGTCCCGGTGCGCTCACGGGACACGACCTCTCCCTTGAGAGCGGCTCAAGCACTTGACACAGGTTTGCTGGTTGCAAGGCTGAGCTTGGCTCAACCTGAGCCCAGGATGAATGAGTATGGGCCAAAATACGTTGCATTGACGGTCTGTTTTTGAGCTTGTTCCTCACATTGTGCTCACATGTATAATGGTGATGGAGAAATTTGGTGTAACTGGGGTTCTTCCATTTCTGGTATCCAACCCAAGTAAGGCTCCGCCAAGTGCCAAACACCCAACCACTGCTGGTGGAGCATACAATATTCCATGCTTGGGCAAACAGGGCACCTTCTTCCCTTTTTGTGGCCAGACCAGAGCGGTGATGCCTACTGCTCTTGTGCTCCTGGCACCATCAAGACAAGTCGCAGGAAGCCGCGGCGTCGGTCGGCTTGCGGCTCAACCTGCCGCTGCTCCGGGGCACTTCCTCTTCACCACCTCCTCCTTATCAAAATAAACTAAAAAATCAAATGGGTGTTATGGCCCTGCTGATGAGCCTCATTATCGTCCTCTCATCAGCCTTAAAAGAGCAGCCCCAACAACGCCCTGATAGAGGCCCCAGCAGGGCTGAGATAAGCAGCAGTAGCAGAAGGAAGTCAACGGTCCATGGTGGCCTTTGTGGGGTCACTATGTCCTGCCAGGCACTGCAATGGTGGGCAATTGTGGCTGTCCCTCAGAAATAACCCACCTTCCAGAGCCTCCAAACTTGCTCTGCACCCCATGAAGAGTGGGAGCCCTCCTGGCCCGTGTCTTGGTGACACTTTGTCCAGAGCCTCCCACCTGAAAGGGCTGTGAAGAGGGTAAATCCCTCTCCTTACTCATTCTCCTGGCACCCATCAGCGCTCCGAAGCAAATGTCAGCCCAGCCACCTTGGCAATGAGTGAACTGGCCAAGATGAGTGTGTAGAAGCCAAGGTACATGAGGAAAAGGATGAGGGTGTGAGTGTTTAGCTTGCACTGAACCTCCTCCACCCAACCTGAAGATGCGGTAGATAAGCACCTTAGGAGTGGCAATATGAGTGGCCCCACATGGGCCCCCCTGTACCCCCTCCCTCTGCCCTGGGCCACATCTCAACCTGTCCTCTGTCCCCTCTCTGAGTTTGTAGAGGATATAAATGGAAAAGTGGTGAGTGGGAAGAGCAAGTTTCATCCCTAGGTGAGGGTCCAGAAGGCAAAATACTCACCACAGCTCTGGGGGCTGTTCCTGGTGCGGGGCTGTGCGAGCTCCCTGGGGAGAGGTGCATGAAGAGGTAGGATACACAACCCTTGGGAGGGGTTCCTGTTTTGAGGGAACAAGAAAAGGACATGGATGTGGCGGTCAGGGATGTACTGTTGGCCCTGCTAATAGAAACCCTCTGTATAAACAGGGAGAGGATCCAACAGAGATCAGAGATGGTTTTTCTTTCAAGAAAATTAAACATTTAAAACATTTGAGAACACACGCCCTCACCCCCCGGACAGTAATTAACTTCTTCCTGTGCTGAGCATGGAGCACTTTCCAAAAACAGAGCTAAATGGATTATTTTTCAAAGGAAATGTCGTTAAAAGGTTCTGCTGTTATGTCCTAAAGCGGGAAAACAGGCACAGCGACAGAGGAAGGGCTTGTTCGATGCGTGTGCCATGCGCTGGCTGCCTGAGGATGGTGACACTCTGGATGCTGCAGGCTTGGGGCTTGCACCGTGACTGTGCAGCGGCTCTTTGATCAGTGGAAAAAATCACTATATGGCTGTAAAAACGAATGCAAAATCCAGCAGCCAACAACACATATCCAAAAACCAAATCAAACAAACTCAATCTGTGATGAATATATGCTATTTCCCCAATACACTGGTATGGGGGTGTCCTGGGATGAGAGAGAGGATGTAAATTCAGATGCAGATGCAAATATATGCAGCGTTCATGGGGATTCACATCCCACGTCCCCGTCTGAGCCCATCTTCCTGTGAACTCGGGATGAGCTCAGTCCTTGTGAATCTCCATTCTCAGAGCAGTAGCATGAAAAGAGGCAGCTGGTATGTGTGTTAAACAAGCACAGTGTGAATGACATCCCGGCAATAAAAGGACTCTGCAGCCAGCCAAGGTGTTTGGTGGGAACAAAATAACTTCCCAGGCTGATCTCAGTGCTCTCCCAAAGCCCACGGAGAGGTGGGAGCAGCACAAGGAGACAGGACCGGATAAAAATGTATGGCGAGTTGGCCTAAAGAGACAACTGGGTTTTGTAGCAAAGTCTGAGGTTTGGATGTTTGTTTTTAATGCTGTGTTGGGAGGAAAACAAAACCCAACATATTTTGTGACACAAGCTTGTGCGGAAACATCAATTCTCCAGTTGAAAAGGTCAGGTTTGCTTTCCATATCTCCCTCCCATCAAAAATGTCCTGCAATCCTTGGAACTTGGAAGAAAACTTCCTCTTGCAAAGCTAAGTGAGGGCAGGACTGTGGGGAGAGCTGATTTCTTTTCCAACCCCGTATGTAGTTAGCTTCAGGCAACAGGTTTTCCTGTGGGCCGCAAGTGCTCCTTCAGGCCTGGGGTTAAGGATGAGGAAACAGCAGGAGTCCAAAGGTGCTCCAGGTATCGGGGAGCAGGGCTGGAGGTGACCGGGAGAAGGGGCACTTGTCCTGTGATGTGGTGTCCCCAAGGAGCACCTCGAGGGCACAAACACAGTCAGGACAAGCAGAGAAAACAGGAGAAACAGGAGCAGGACACGGGAATGTTACTGTCTTGCACAGCAGGGCCTGCAGATTGGGGGCAAGATACCTCGTTTAGTGTGGGAAGTGTTTTGCTTGGGGTGGGCACTTTCTGCCTTCTACCCTTTATATATAATCCTAACGTCACCCCAAAATTCCTGAAGCTCCCCAAGCCTCTCTGCAGTCTGACTGGCTGCCTCAGTCCTCCCTTAGCTGAGATTTAGCTTTTAGCATCTTTTCTTGGGGCAGACCCCTCTGGGTCCCAGCCACGAGGGTTTTGGCACCATCAGCCACCATCCTCCCCATTGCACGCTGAGTCTGGGAGGAGAGTGAATGCCTACAAAGAAAGAATAACTCAAAGAGACAGGACAAAGGCCTCTTTTGGATGGGGACCAGTGCATCTGGGGGAAACATCTTTGTTTTCAAGGGGGAAGACAAAGAGGCAGGAAGACAGAGAAACGCATCTGGAATGGGATTATTCTTTGCCTGCAAACGTGTGCATGGGGAAGGGAGGCGAATGCTGCAGCCACTCACTCGTGCTGTCGGTCCTGCTGTCCCTCCGCGGGATTGCGCTCCAGGCCCGCAGGCGCTGCCCTTTTCTCTTTTCCCCACCATCTGCCACGGCAAATTCCAGCGAGCTTTGCCCGCCCCGGGGTAGAGTTTCAACCCGCTGCAGAGAACAAGTGTGAGAGAAACCCAAGCGGCGGCGGCGCGGGGAGGGCCGGGCTGAAGCGTGCCGGGTGCGTGCGCCCTCGCAGCGCTGCTTGCTGACCCTGCTGCCCTGCAGATGGGTCTGGGGTGGCTTTAGTGTTGCCAACCTGCACCCATGGGTGCCCTGAGGTGGGGTCTTGGCTATGGAGCCTGTCCGGGCTCGGGGATGGATGCGGGATGTGGGGCCGTGCGTGCAGCAGCATCCCCTTCCCTTGTACGGCAGGAGCCAGCGGCAGCAGCGTGTTGGCTCACCCCGCTGCCTCGGATTACAAAGCCGCCCGAATCCCGCAGAGCCACCTCGGATCCGAGGAGGGAGCCGGCGGCAGCTTTGAAATTGAGGCTGGAGTGTCTCCAGCCGGCGGCGCTTAAAACAACAGCTGGCCTCCTTCCCAGCGGGGCACCGCGCCGCGCACGCGGCTGCACCGCGGCCCCGGGGGCTCCGCGCACCCCAGCTGCAGGCAGCGCAGGGCTCGGTGCCCCGTTTCAAGGGATGACGGCATCTGCATCCAGCATCTGCATGCAGCTGGTCCCTTTCATCTCCTGAACGCAGCCTCCCGGGTTCAGCCTCCCTGTCCCAGCCCCAAGGCCCCCCACGGGCCCCTAGAGCTGTGGGGGGACCAGTGGGAGCAGGGGGCTGGTGGCCCCATGGGCCCATCCGATCCTGCACGTGCTCCCAACTCGCCCTGTGGACAGGCTGTGGGGAGAGCCAGGGCCACGGCCGGGACAACCTGCGTCATGCTCAGCCGCATTCCCGCCTTCAAAAGCCACCAGGGCCTCCATGGACAAGGGCCCCAGAAGATCACGTTGCTCAGGGTCTTTGTACCCTTAACAGCCGTGACGGAGCTGCAAAAAACTATTAGCGTGTGCGCGCGGGTCGGGGAGAGCCCGCGCTCTGCCGCCGCGCTGCCTAGCATGGATACCCCTCCAGATTAAGGGCACTTGGTGCTTTGAAGAGGAGGAAAAGGAGACGGGCGACTAATTGGAGGGATAAGCAGGGGGAAAGGTTGCATGAAGTCCTCCCCGTCCCCCCAACGCCAGCGCTCTGGGAATTAGCCCTCTCCCTTGGGGTCCCCAGCCTTGCTGTGCCGGGCCAGTAGCCACCTCAGCATTGGGGACCTGCAGCTTCTCCTGGGACCTCCTCCTTCAGGGGCCAAGCCAAGGGGGAGAGGCTGCAGCTCGGGGCACCTCGGAGAGCGGTGCCACCAGCTCCATGGGGACACAGGGATGTCCCCAGGGCTCACAGCCGCCCCCGCAGCCTGCAAACCCAGCACGCTGCCTTATCGCCAGGGCCTCCCACCGGCAGCTAAATCCAGCCCTCCAACGCAGAGCCTTAAGCCCTGGCACACTCGTGCCTTGGCGCTGCGGGCCGCCGGCCTAAGCTCTGCCTGTTTGCACAGCGGCGGCAGGAATGTTGGCCGCGAGCCCGGCTCGCAGCGGCCGCCCGCCCGGCTCCCGCCTGCCCCGGACCTGGAGGGGAGAGTAAAGGACCCAGCGCGCGTCAGGCAGGGGCTGCTGAGGGGCATCAACCAAGGGGATGTCCGTGCAAACAACGCAGCTGCCGTTTTCAGCTGCGGATCCGTGTTGGAAACAGGCTTGTCTCCGTTTGGGATGCACCTCCCCGCACCGAAGGAGGTGCGCGGGGAGCCCCATCCCAAAATAGCTCCTCCGCATTCTTCCTGCTGGGCCAGCCCCTTCACCTGTGTGGTCTCTCTCTCCTGCTCTGCTGTCAGCATCCCAAAGAGATGTCACCTCCCCGCGCTGTTCCTGATGCTCCGCCAGGCTCTTCAACCGGTGCAAGCCAGCGGTTTCCCATGCTCTTGGACCGTGATCACAGAGCTTTGGCTTGAGGGACCTAAGTGGGCTCCTTTGAGCGATCCCCCATCAGCTCTAACTACAGAACCGCTCTGCCCAGCTCACCCTCCTGCTTTCCTACGCCTTATAAATAGAGTAAAACTCAATAGGAAAATGTGAGGCAGCAGAGGATCCAAAGTAAATTGATGAGCAAGTGAATGAAAACACTTCATGGTAGAGGTAGAAGATACAATCTCCATAGACTGTGTCCTGAGAGGTCTGGATCAGACATCAGGAAAAACTTGTCATGAGGAGGGCAGAGATTATGCAGTCCCCGTCCTCAGAGGTTGCCATGACCTGGTGCAGCGAAGCCCTGGCTACTTGAGCCTGGCTTCGCTTGAGCCACTATTGGGGGTAGCCCTGCTCCAGACAGGCAGGAAATCTCCAGAGCCCATGGAAGGTCCCATGTTTTAGCTGCATTTGCTCCCCGCTCCTGCCTGCCATGAATGCAGCAGCTATCTGGGTAAGCTCGGCCCATTCCCTGTTCCCAAAGAGATACAAATGCTCCAAAGACCAATTTACCTCCTCTGTGCAGCAGGAAAAGTGCTTAAGACTTTGAGGTTTATCAGGGCCACTGCAAGCAGGAAAGAAAAACAAACAGGCACCGGATCTCTCGGCAAACCCTTAGCCCTGAAGAAAAGGAGCAGTCATGTCAGCAGGGCCGGCCATGCAGGGCTTCCCGGGGGGATGGGACTTGGTTGCTTGGACTTGTTCCCCTCCTTAGCCCTTGGAAATGGAGACACAAACACCTCCGAAAGCCCCACAAGCTGCTGTGCTTCCTTCTCCATTTCTTCCCCCAAATGTGTTGTCCTGCTCCTAACAAACTTGCTGACAAATGTGTCCCACCTGGCCTGGGGCTGCTCTGTTCCCTCGGTGCTCGCTGCTCCTCTGCCTCCCCACCAGCTCCTAACTCTCTAAGTGTCCACAGCAGGAGTCACAACCAAACTGACTTCTGGAATTGCTGCTAGGCTCCTCTGTGCCTCATTGGCACCGGAATCCCGCTGGCAATCTGGGCCCTTCGTCTCCCCGTGCCTCAGTTTCCCATCTGTGCTCCAAGGCTGCTGTTCCCAAAATAATGGGTTGCAGCAGAAGACAGGAACCCCTACATGCAGCACTGCCCTCCCATCCTGGTGCTTTTCTTCTCCCTGACCCCCTAGACCCCCTCTGGGGATGCAACTATGTAAAGACCACAGGGCCTCTTGGTCCCCCCTCCCTGTCACTCTGTCACAGAGGGTTGTTCTTCTGCAGAGCAATGAGTTAAAGCGACTGGCAAGGCTTTCGGGCTCCTCCAATGACTTCCAGAGGCTTAATTTAATTTAATTACCAGCTCCTTCTTATCTTAATCACCCTGCCTGTGTTTATAAACAAAACACGGCCTCCCTGCCCCAGGGGCTGCAACCTGAGCGGCACCTCCCATCTGCACAGCTCATCCCATCGCATTCCTGCCGGCCCATCTGGCACATGTCTGCGAGGGACCCGTGCAAGCCGCGACTGGAAAGCGGGAGCAGCAAGGGCCCCGCACGAGCCGCTTGCCTTTCATCCTCCAACCTACGTTTTCCAAACTCTGCAACACCCTCTTTGCTCTGTGCCCCGGTGAAGAATTTGGACTGCGGCAAATCTGGGATATAAAGGATGTTCATCCTTGGAAAATCTGTCTCAGACCCCCTGCTTAATGCTGATCCTGGTTATCTCAGCCCCAGAACAGAGAGCTGGACTCCTTCCAAAATAGCCGTCATTAGGTTTCTCTGATGACGTTGATTTTAGTCCCTCAAGAGGCTCAATTCCTGCCAGCGTGGGCCAGCTCAGCAGAGATAACCCCAGGCACATAAAACGCGAGGTGAGTTCCTGCTAAGCAGCGAGACTCTTGTAAACACCCGGACAAGGGACTTGGCACGAGGCAGACATCAAAAAAACCTTCAGCTTCCACTTCAAGAGGTGCCTGGCTTAAAAAGCAGCAATGAGGCAAGCGTGCATGCATGTATGTGTGTGTGCACGGCGTGTCTGTCACAGGCAGGGGATGTGCTGGCCATCCTACTCGCGGGCGGCTTGGCGAACTCCATAGAAATTAGTGGATACAAGCCCAGGGAAGAGTGCATCCTGCTCCCAGCGCTGCGCTCAGATCCTGCCTGCTCCAGTGGGAGTGGAGCTGGCCAAAGGGCTGCCCAGCACAGAGGTGCAGAGGGGAGAAAAGAAAACATCCTGCTTCATTTTTGCTCCTTACTGCGATATCTGCTTGGCTTGCTGGCCTTGGCCACAGAAAATCCGGTGGTGGCTTGGCCAGGCATGATGCTATCGGGATGAGCAACCAGGCTGAAGTCATGCTGCATAAGCCCTTATCCCAAATATAAAAACTAGCCCGTTTCCCATCGCTGGGGCTTCCTAATAAATTGCTGTTTGTAGGACAGACTGCAGGCCTGGCTGCGGTTTGCATCCCCTGGCCCAAAGCGCTTTGCATAACCCTTCCTTGCAAAGACAGAAACAATAACTTTGGGCTGTTTTGTTTTCCTGACACGCTGATCCCGGTGAACCTCATGTTTCCGGGCGCGGGCTCATCTTACAGCAGGCCCCGCGTTGCAGAAACTCCTAATCCCCTTACATGGTGCCGGGCTGGGGACAGTCACACGCCTGCTGCAGCCCAGGGGACAGGGCAGCCGGACGCCACGACGGAGGTCGTCGGCCTCTGAGCAGCTCTCCCTCTGCGTCCTGCTTTGGGAAGTTGGAGCCGTTTTCCTGGAAGTGGTGCCCAGGATGTCCGATGCAAGGTGACATCTGGAGAAAGGTGACATCTGGAGAAAGGTGACATCTTTCACCCCGACAAGCCTGGAGGGCCAAGCTTGCAGCTGGCACTTTCTGCAGTTCTTCAGCTCTGCTCCAGAGCTGATGGCAGAGCCCTTTGGTTCAGGTCTCCAGAGAAATCCCTGTCTTCCTTGTAAGCACTGCCCTATCCGCTCGGATGGACGCTGCTAGCTCCTTCGCAGGAGTTAGATGAAACCACAAACACTTGGATGGGGTCTGCAGGGAAAGAGCCTTCCTTACCTGGAGCTTTAGCCTGAGTGGAAATTGCAGCTGCTGGGAGGACACGGAGTGTCGTGAACAGCTTGGGAGAGACCTGGTAACAATTTCCCATGTCCAATATTACATCTCAAGGCACTTGTTGGGGTAAAGACGGTGAGAAACCCCTAGGTGGTCACAGCCTTGTCCCCGAGCAGGAGCAGGCGAGGCGCAGGGCGCAGGGGAAGATGTTCCCCCCGCTCCGCGCCGGTAGCTGGCAGGAAGGACACAGGTTTTTCCTATTATAGCTCAGCCGTGGGACTAATAAAGCCTCTTTAATCACTTCTCACCGCCTGTGCACACGCACGCACACAGAGGCACGCTCCGCGCTGATGCGCAGAGGGAGGAGACCTGGCCAAACCATCACCGACCGCTTTAATTTGTTTCTAATCTGGAGTTTAAAAAAAGAAATCGTCGCCAATAAAACAACTCTGCCCACGTGGTCGGAAACCTTCACTGGACGCGATGGATGCGTGCAGGGCTTGACCACTGCCAGGGGGTCACAGTTGCCGTCCTGGAGATGAACTGCCTGGAGCACCAGGTCTCCAGCAGCTTCTCCTGCACTGATGGGTGTTATAGGCATGAGGGAACCCACTTTGAAACTGCTGTCCGTGTCTGTGTATGAACGTGAGAGGTTTTGCAAGAGCAAATCTGGGATCATGGATTTCACATGAACTCCTCAGGTGGGTGCCGGAGCCCAGCACTCCAAGTCCTCAGCCATGAGCCCGTGCCGGTGGAAGGGGAGTGCAATGGGACGGGTAGAGCATCTCCATCGTCTCGACATGGGTATCCCATGGGCGATACACCTGCACCCAGTAACTCTGCTTGAGCGTCTCGGGGGCCCTTGCAGGGATTCGGTTCAGTCCCACAGGAGCGAGCACAGCCTGGAGGCAGCAGTGACGGCTCCCGCTGGACCTCGGGACTGAGCAAGGCAGGGAGGAAGGTTACCTGAGGGAATCAGGCTGGGGAGAGTCCTACAAAAGTTATTTTTATTATCTTTCCTTTTAAATGCAAAATAATATGTGCCGCAGAGCCTGGTAAACGTTGTTCAAATATTTGTGCGGCAAGAGTCGGTGTGCTTAAGTATGACGGCAGCTTCCCCGTGTCCTTTCTCGGAGCTCGGAAAGATCAACCCCTCTGCAAGGAAAATACTTCAGTGACATGTTTACTTTTTCCCCAGTTTGTTTTCTTGCCTAGATCAGCAAGTCCGAGGCTGTCTGCAGGGTTCGGATCCCTTCAGCCCTGCTGCAGGCAGGCAGGTGGAGTTCCAGGTCTCCTCATCCATTCTCCCAAATTCCTCCAAATTGTCCCTGCAGAAATCAGAGGTTTTGCAGCAGTTGCTGCAGGGGCAGAAGGGATCCCAGCTGCCAGCAGTCTTTGGTACAAGGATGTTTGCAGACCACAGGACTGGGCATTTGCAGACCAGAGTAGATGTTCTGGTGAGGAGGCACCTCCGGCTCGTCTCCTCAAATGTCCTCTCTCAGCTTTAGGCAAAGAGGTCACAAGGCAAGCAGCCCTGTTTAGCTGCGGCTCCTTTGGGAGAAAAACACCTCATTTCAGTTTAAATATTTCAGATGGAGCAAGTGATTTTTACCTCCCTTCAAGCCCCAAATTGTGTCCCTTTGATACCTCCCATTGGATGTTATCCTACTTCTGTCTTTCAGACTGGGAAACCCTCTGAATTACATTCCCTCTACAAGGGCTGGGGAAGGATTTTAGAGATTTTCCCACTAAAATAATGTTGAAAACCATGGTTCTGCCATGGCTTTCACATTCTTTGCTTGCCAAGACCAGGAGGGAGCCTCCCATCCTATAAATACTGCCTTCCGTTTCGTTCCTAGACATAGGGCTCTTTATGTGGTTGTGCTAAAAAAACGCGTTTTTGGCCTACACTCAGCTGAGTGATCTGCCTTATTTTATAACAGCCCTTTACAAGGGTTTTCAAAAGGTTTTTTTGTTTCCACCGAGCAGGTAGCACTGGGGAGGCTCAGGAACTGGTCTCGATGCAGAGGCCCAGGAAAGGCAAGTGCAGGGCAGCAGTTCTCCGCTCAGAGTTGCATTTCTAGGCCTGGAACCAGCCAGATCCGAGCCCGTGTCAGGTGGGTCTCATTGGTTTTGCATCGCCAGTATTTACCAGCCTGTCTGGGCAGCAGATTCCACCTTCATTTGAACCATGGCCACAGGTTAAGTCAAACCACCCTACCAGGCCTATTACATTGACAGCATCATCTTTATCATCACCCCAATTCCTAACTTCATGGAAATGAAGTTATTTTTGCAGAGATCTATTTTCATCATCTTCTGGGACTGGCATTAATTACCCTCCTAGTTAATTAGCTACATGTTGCTTTGCACAGAAGTTGTTTCAGCATTGCAGCTGTGATGGATGTCAGGCTGGCAGAATTCCCAAGGGGCCCCATTGGCCTTCCAGAAATGCCGGCTTCTTGCTAAACCTCCCAGCCGGCAACTTAGCAGCAGGTTTGAAGGGAGGGAGACCCAAATGCCCACCCTGCCTTTCGCCGCCCAGCTCCACATCCACTCATGACGTGGACAGGGCATCTCTCAGCAGGGTCCAGGTCCAACCTACCCTGGATTCTTCCAGCTCCTTTCCCTCATGAGTGCAGCAAGGATTTGAACCCAGGGCTGCCTAAGTGCTGCTATTGAGCACCCATTGAGTAGGGTGCCTGTTTTTCCATGACCCAGATCCCATGCTCAGCAATAGACTCCACTCCAGCTCCATGAACTCTTCCAGATGTTTTGGAAATCTCTTTATTATTTGGTAGAAGCTCCAGGGAAAAAAGAAAAAGAAAAAAAAATTCCTTCCAGTAGCCAAATACAAAAGAGAAGGGAGAGGAAAAGCAGAGGATGTGAAAAGCAGAGCCATGGCTTGGTCACCTCTCCCTAGGCTACAATCTGCATCAAGCAGAAAACTGGATTGATGAAGCTCAGGCCAGTTAGAGCTACCTAAGGCTCTCTGAGCTGAAATACTCCTTCCCCATCCATGGGAGCTTTGCTGCTGCTACTATAGATGAGCTTTTCCCTCCTCACCTTCCAGGTGCAGTGCTGTCACTGAGAGGCTGAAAAATAAGCCCTCTGTCACGGTAGGACCATGGAAGATGGATGGAGGCAGAAGCAGCAGGTTTCTCACCTCCTTCACTGGTGCTGAAACAGAGTTAGCAGTGGAAATTATAGATCTGCCCTCAGCACCTGAGAAAACTGTGGCATCTCTTGAGCTGCTGCCAAGATGCAGACAGGGCTTCAGCCTTGCAGCAGAGATCAGCTCTCCAAGCAGGAAAATTTCACTTAAGATGTGGATGGGCTGGACTCTTCCTGGATTGAACCCTTTTCCTGCATGTGGGCATCTACCCTCCTTCTGCACTGTGCAGATGCGCCAGTTTATACCCATTGCTCTCACGAGAATCTCACACAAATAACCGCTTGATTTCTAAAATATCCCTCACATGAGCCGAAATTCTCACACTCTGTACTGCTATATCTGTACCTATATATAATTAAGTTATATATAAGTCCAACACCAAAATAAAGCAGCACTGAATGAACACCCTGGTTAAAACTTCAGCCAAGTCAAGAGACACTGGAAGCTGGACCTGCCTCCAAACTCTGTGGTTGGGGCCCATCTCTGCCTGTAAAAGCCAATATGAAAATAAAGAAGAAACCAAATAGCATGGCATCTTCTTGCTCCGACCACAGCCTCCCTGGGGCAAGGGCTGACTTCTTGTTCTTCTCCAAAAGGAAAACTTTGTTATCTGCAAATAAGGACCTGAAGCCAGGACTGGGGTCAGGACTGTCTCACTGTGGACAGGGGCAGAGCGGACCAGAGCTCCTGGGGGAGTATTTGGGCTTGTGGTGTCCGGAGTGGGGAGCAGGAAGGGAGGTAACAACTGTGGCCACAGAGAAGGTTAAAATTCCCCTTTTTCATTCCCCAGTGCCACCACATGCCCTCCTGTCTCTGCCAGATTTGCTATCCTAGACATGTGGTGCCATTAGCAGCCTCCTCCTTAACTTGCCCTGGTCTAGCCCAGCGTTCCAGGAAGCAGCCACAAGGCAACTATTCCTGGTAGTGATTCCTTACACCACAACATGTTTAAGAGGTCCTGGGAGGGATGGGATGAGAGGATCTAGGCCAAGAATTTAGGTAGTTGGCCAAAAAACCTTCTAGCTCCTAGGCAGATCAGGAAATGAGACGCGTTGGGGTTTGGTAGGATGTTTGGTCATTTCACACTGAAAAAAACAAAACCTATTATTGCTGCGGGACACAAGACATTGACGTTTAGCAGCTCAAAGCTGCATCTCTCAGTTTGAGCTATCCTGGTAACATTAGGAAACAAATGCATTTGGTTCCCTAAACAGGAGATTTTTTTGTTGTCGCTGTCATTTTTCTAGTTTCGGTCTTTCTCAGCAGCCTCTCCTCTTCCTCCCTCCTCTCCAAAATAGCAGAAAGCTGCATCCTCCTCCCTCAACAGCTTATGAAAGGTTTTGGTAACACCGAGCACTTCTTCCCATCAAGCAGTCCCATAGAGGAAACGTCTCCACAGATCCCATGCAGAGAGGCTCAGGGCTCAGTGCTCCAAGTCTCCAAGCTCCGGGATCAGCTAACTTGGCCTGGAGCAGGTGTGTGTGGGTCCCCTTCAAATATGTGACAGGCCCTGCTGGGCTACAAATGCTTTTCCTGCATCCCCATCTCCCAGCTCCTCTCTTCCCCTGTGGCTGTGATGGAGCCCAGGACCTCTGCCCCCTCTGCAAACATCTGTCCCCTTTGCAGCTTTGGTTCCATGGGCAGATGCCAACCTGAGGTGGCTTCTGCAATGCAGCAGGACTGCAAAAAAGAAACCAGCTTCCAAGGAGGACTAAGGAGTGGGTCAAATGCCCAAGGACTGAATAGAAGGATGGGCTCTGAGCCCCAGCTCTGCAAGCCTCTCAATTCCTTAACCCTTTTCCTTGGCTGAAGCTGGAGTTCCTCCTCCACAAATACCTCTTAAAACCCTCTAAGCTCCTTTGAGAAGTCCCTGGAGTGGAGTTCATGTTTCTGTCAGCAGCTCCAGGAACATGGCATGATCCTTATCCTATTGTGTCCCACTGCTTCCCACTGAACTGCCCTGAGGCAAAACGGCTCATCCTGGTCGGAGGCAGAGCCGTCTCTGGAGTGTCTCGCCAGCCGACGAGCTGGACTGACACTCGGTGATGGATGGCAGCTTTCTGGGCAGATGCTTCCTGGGCTGCCTGCCTGCTGGGCAGGCCTGTGTTGTCTTTGAGGCTGGCGCTTCTTCCTCCCGGGTAAATATTATTTTCATGTTTGTGTGCTTAGGAAAGGTCACCCCAGGCTGGGCTGAGCAGCTGGCTGGAGGGTTTGTGACTCCTAGTCTCCTCTTTCAAGATTCTTGTACCTCCCTCCCTTGGTACCGATCATTGATGCCAACCTGGATGTGTTCTAGGCCCAGCTTTACTCATGAAGCCTGCCCAGGGCTGGCAGGGCTCCAGCACACGGGATGCACCAGCCTCTGGAACACAGCATAGAGCATAGCCCAAGAGCTCATTCCTTCCTCCTAGCTCCAGACGTCCTTCTCCTCTCTGTCTTGTCCAAACCCACCTGTAACGCGTGACTGTGGCTCTAACCTGCACACAACCTCCCTGGAGAGGAATCCAAGCTCTTGGTAGGCAGAGCATGACCTGCCTGTGCCCTGCTACTATCTGCTGTGGTCTCCTGTCTGAGGAGCTGGCACAGGCTTGCAGAGGACAATATTAGCAAGAGTATGACACGCCACTGCTATGTTCATGCATACCTGAGTGCAGGAGTTCTCCCTGTGCATTTTAAGGCAGTAAATCATTTTGGTATAGACCCAGACCTGTCCAGACCTGGGAAAAGTGATCTTCAAAGACTAATCTCACTGGGGAAACAGCTAGGAAACACATCTGAGTGGCTTTTCTGGAGAGGGGGCAAGACAGAACAACTTGAGTCGAGTCTATGAGGGATGAGTGGGGGCCTTTGGGAAATTTTCCTGCATTCCCTAGCATCCAGGCATCCAACAGATCCAAGCTAAAACTGGGCAGAGAGCCTCGTGCTTCCCCCCTTGTCACTCTTTCTCAGGATCTGTCATTGTTTTAGCTCTGAGCCAGAGACCACCATGGAAGGACACTCCGTACACCCACATGCTCGTGTGGAAGAATACGGCAAGGCCCCGCGCCAGCTCTCCTCCTCCCCATTAATCACAAGGAAGAAAGAGGCAGATGTCTCCCCGGGGAGTTTGGAAGGTATTGCAGAGCAGCAGGGTAAATCAGGTCTCTGCGTATCCAACAGGGCAATTATTTATGGGTGATCAAATATTGGCTCTGGGAACCCCGTGCCATAAACAACGACCCGTGCCAGCCTGCGTGTTTACCAGGAATGGCCGGGCTCCGAATCCAGCCCTGCTTCCCAACTGGAGCAAGGGAAATACAGCCTGCTCCGATGCAGTGCAGGGCTTCACCGCCTTTTCCTTGGGGAACTAGGCAAGGAGTTATGGAGTGATGGTTCAGAAAGCCTTGCTGGTTAAGAGCATGGAAGGGATGAGCTGGCTGGTACTGATGGGCAGCTGCAGAGGTGCTTGTTGCAATACCCTAAGCAAAGGAAATAGGGGGAACACGGGTAGCTGCAGCCCACGCTCACCCACTCTCTGAGCATTCAAACTCTCACCTCTGCAGGACCCTGGCTCCGTTTCCTGCATATCAGGGCAGGCTGGCCCCGTGACACAAATAGCTGCAAGGTGGCAGCGAGCAACGCTTGGTGGAGATGCCCATATAAGAGCAAACTGCAGCTCCAGATCATAAACGAAACGCTCCTCTTTCATTTACTCATCTCACCCGGTGCTGCGGGAGCTGATAATGCTGGTTTCCTTTTAAGTGGAGCCTAGTTATAAATAAAATAAACCAGGCGTGCTTTGTGTTTCCAACACGCTTCCTTTCATCTTCGCGCCCCTCAAAACAGCTCAAAAGGAAAGTCCTAGGCCGGGGATGGGAGCTGCACAGGGGACATCAGTGGCTCCTCGATTTGGCCTCGTTTGAACTTCCTTGTCCCCGTGGGCAGGATCACCTTCCCGTTACACCACGATAGGGAACAGCACTCAACGAGAGGCAGACACTCGGCCCATGACCGCAAGGGAAGTTCACGGCACTGCCCAGAACTGAACCAAGATCTCTTTCACACTCAAGCGTGAACACCCATAAAAACAGAGTTTCATATCCTGTAGCTCCAGCCAAGCCGTTGCCTGGATGACCGCTGGGGGAAAAGACATTCCCTCCCCTTCCCCGGGATTATTGCCTAATTGGGAAGACTGTGGGACACTCTAATGATAGCCCAAAGAATGGAAAATCTGACAAATGCAGTGACCACAGAAACCTCCAGCGATGAGGCTGTTCCCTGTGGCTTGGCGCCTACTTAGGGGCTGTGATGGAGATGACACTTTAACAGCGTCCTTGAAACTCGGTCAACACGAGGTGCCACCGTGACAGCATGTGCCAGGGGGTGTTAGCTTTTTGCTGTTTCTCTTGCCACCTTGCAGGGTGTAATGTTTTTCTTTCCTTGGTCTCCAGAGATCCCTTAATATTTAGACGGAGTGGTTGCAATGGGCTGGCTCTGCAAATGTTTTAAGCTGAAGCCTCTCTAAGGAGAGTGTGTGAAAGCTGCAGACTGTGAAGCTGATCCCTGTCCCAGAGAGTGGGAGGCAGAGTTGCTGTTGCATCAGGCTCCTCTAGAATTAGATCCATGTGCGATTTTTACAACAATTTTCATTTATCTTAGAGCTGCCCGGAGTCTCCAGCCCTCTCCTGGTTAGCTCCACAAAGCACGGCAGCATGAGAGCATGGAAATGTGGAGATGCCACAGACTGTTAGACTGAGGTGTAACCCAGAAAGGTTGCATCCTTTAAGAGGATCCCAAGCAGAGCAATTCCAGTAAAGGCAGCTAAGGTTGATCTGTAGGTCTGGGGGAAAGGGAACCAAAGCTTGCTGGCTTAGGGATGTGCCAAAACCCTTCCTGGGGTAACAGATTCCTGAGGGCAGCACGTACGGAGCGTTGGACTGTATTCTAATTCCAAGGGGGAGTTTCAGGAATTTCCTGGAGCAACAAAAATCATTGTGGAGGAGGTATAAATAATGCAAGCAGGCAGATAAGCAAGTCTGGAGAAGCTTCACACAGGCATGTCCTCAGGGGAGGTTGCACACCCTGATCTTGCCTGGTGTAGAGCAAAACTGCAGCAGACCTGTATCTGTCTCAGGGATAACCTGGACTCATCCTCCGAGGAGAGATGGGTCCTCCTGGTGCTCTCAGATGCAGAGCATCTCCTTCCATGCTGACTATTGCTCCAGGGAATTTTTCTTCTACAACTCTTTTGTCCTAAAACAAAGAGCACTGGGTATGGGGAAATCCAGAGGGACCCTCTTTTTGTGCGGCTCTGGAGACAGGGGAGGAGACTGAAATCCTGGCGCTGAAAGAGAGCATCGTGGTGCTCCCTGAGAAAGGGAATGGCCAGAGGAGGTGCCTTTGATATTCAAAGACACAGTTATGTCCAAAACCATGACAGAGAGCACGGCCAGGAGACAGCCCCAGTGCTGGCAATGCTGCTGGCTGAGTAGGAGGTAAAGTAGAAGCAAAGAGAGCAAGGTAATAGAGAAGAAAACACAAAGTCCCCCCAGGCCTAGACTAGCCTGGCACCTGGGAGCCCACTGGTCACTGTTGGCTGCTGGCCAGGAGCTCTAGGCCAGCCTGTTTGCATCGGGTTATTTAAAGCGGGTTAACTTGTGACCTTGGGCCTTCAGCTGGTTCATATTGCTGGTAATATACAACAGTAAAACAGTAAAAAGTGTGTGCACAGCCAGCTCTGTGTGCTGATGGTTCTGGCTGGTGGGACAAGGTAAGGGATGACACACCAGGACAGGCTCACTCAGTGCATACCAGGGAGTTATGTCAACACGGGCTCAGATCCACACTCTGCTCCTGCATCTCTGGATGCTGCAATATTGCTTCTTCAAACTGCACAGCATCCAAAGGTCCCCATTCACCTCAGGGCTTGATGGAGGTAGGCACCATATATACAAGAAAACACTCTAGAAGATCTCACGGTAAAGCCTGAGCAGGTATCTGAATATATGAACAGGATGAACAGCACCTAAACCTAAGCATGGAAGTGAAACATCAGGTTGCAAATAAACTGCAGAGTCAGTCAGGAAAGGAGAACATTTGTGCATAATGTGTAGAGAAAACTACTACGATCAGCTCCTGAAAGTCCATTCTTTGTATTTGGAGACCTCTAGAGACTAATTAAAATAATCACACTTCCAGAAAAATGCGCCCATTTTAGCATAGAAGTCTCTTGCACAAAACTCCCTGTGGGGCAGTGTGGAGCCAAGATCCTTGCTGAGAATCTTGAGCAGCGAGAGAGAAAAAAAAAAAAAAAAAAGACTTTGGGGTGAATTCCCAGGAGTAGGACATGGATAATAACTGAAAGGAAAGATGCAGGAATGCTCAGTCTGACAATCATTGGCCAAAGAGCTGATAAATGTATAACCAGTTCTGCTAATAACCCATCTGATAACCACCAAAGTGTCAAACTAATAAAAACCTCCTGCAACCCACGACCCCTCGGTTTATCATCTCCTTTTCTACACTGCATTCCTCCACTTTATCTGCATCGGTGTTTTGCTCACCCATGTGGCACATAACCAGGGCTTTGGGGAGGAGGGCAGGAAATGTTTGGACGTTAAATGTCAACCACCCAGAGCTGCATCTAACAACCAAGACTTGGAACATCACTGCCCTCCCCTCCTCCTTGCTATGCAAACAGATGTTAAAGTGGCTCTTGCACAACAGCAAGAAGGGAGAATGTCAATAAACACGCACCTGTAAAACTGGCTGGTGTTTGGCCATCATTTGCTGGGGAAACACCTGTGTTTGCATCTTTCCCCACAGCCTTTCCTGCCGCAAGGCCCCTTGCTCTCGCTGAAAAGCCAGCTGGAAGCAAAGCGCTGGCTTTGGGAAGAGCTGACTCCAAATCCTAGCTGGTTTTGTCTGCTGGTGTGGTGGGTCTCGAAAGCAGGCAGCGAGAGGGGGTTTGGGGAGTGAGGATGCAACCAGGGGCTGCTGCGGTGGGCAGGGGACTGCACAGTGGGGCGGCTCGTGGCGGCTGTGCCCAGCAGCGCGGGCAGCCGGGCGAGGGACAGCTCGCGGCCGCTTGCTCTAGCTCTCTGCACGTCCCGATGCTGCCATCTGTAGCACGGACACGCGGCTCCGCTCCGGCGCGGCAGCACCCGTGCTGCAGCAGCAACTCTGCACAGGTGCCGGGACCTGGTGCTCGCGACCGTGCTGCGTTTTCCCCCCAAAAGCAACCCCGTCCTCATCGCTGCAAGCAGAGCCGTGCACTTGTGGAGGCGGCAAAAGGCTCCTCCGGCTCCCGGCCACCGTGGATGTCACCTCCACGCCAGCAGGAGTGGGAGCTGAAGCGTTCACACGCGGAGCAGGACGGTCCGGTTGGAGTCTAAGTGGGTAAATCGCCGCCTGGAGCTTGGCTTTTCTGGCCCCCAGAGAGGCTGCTGGCCCTCTGTGTGTGCTGGATTGCATTTTTAACGAGCTGCCAAGGGCACCAGAGCCTGGGATAGTAGCTCTCATTCCACTTATCTAATGGAAACAAAGCAAATGCATTAAATATCATCGACACTGTAGCCTGTCGAGCGAGCAGAATTTAACCGCAAAAGCCATGGATTCCTGCAGGACCATCTGCGGGGCTTGCCAGAGTCCCCTCCATGCAGCGGTGGGGGACAGCATATGTTTTTAATGCAATGAGCCTGTGAGGAGGAGGAAACACAGAGCAGTCCTCAAGCAGCTGCGATCTGGACGTTGCTGAGTGCACAGGGCACCCTCGGGAGACGCAGCGAGCTGGGAGTGGGGGTTTCCTCGGCAAACACGGATAACCAGCGTGACCCTCTGCAGAAGGGGCCCTTCTCCAGATGCTCTGTGCAGGGTGGCCACCAGGAGCTTGGGACCTTCAAGAAATGGTGGTAGGAAAGTCAGTGTGCAGGGAAAGATGCCCTTGGGGTTAAAATCATCCCCTCCATCACACAGGACCTGCTCCTAGGGCAGACCGGGCCATGGGGAGCCAGAAGGTGACATGCTGGGGAAAAGGGATTTCCTTTTCTTCCCAGCCAGCCAGCACATCTGCTCCATTCTGCGTGGCAAAAGGACCCAGGTGCTTGAGAGCCAAATCCCCCGCCGCAGCACTTGCCTTCCCGCTAATCCTTCACCTCATGGTCCCCCAGAACGGGGAAAGCCATGGCCTGCCCGGAGAGCCTGCAGTGCAGGCAGAGCTGCAGCAACATCTCCCGCATCTCAGGGTTGCACCCACCATCGGTTTCATTGCTGTCCGTGTCTCGGTGCCTTTCCGCAAGAAGAGACATCTGATAAACGCACCCTGGTCCCAAATCCCTGTGTTGCCCCCCTTAGAGAGGGGAAGTGAGGGGCAGTAGCCGGGCAGGGACCCGGGCGCGCTGACCTCAGTGCAGCAGCATCCCTAATCCCAGTGCAAAAGCTGCTGTGACCGAGCTGGCATCAGCAATTTGGAGTCTGACCCACAAGGACCAGCAAAAAAAGAAAACCCCGCTAGCTTAGTCCCCGACACTATTGTCCCTGCAGTGCCAGGGTGGATTAGCGCCGAACGCATGAGCGCGTTGGCTCTGCCCGGGATGGAGCGGGATTTCCTGCTCCCCATCTCCCTGCAGCGCCTGGAAAAGCAGCTCTCTGCCCTCCGCCTCTGCTGATCCTGCACACGTGGCCTCCTGGCAGGCTCCTATATAGACCCACCCCGGGCCCATAGCCCTCCGATATGAGCGTGGAAGGGCAGCAGCGGGATGGCACTGCGGGTAAGGGCTGGGCAGAGCCCAGGCAGCTGCTCTGGCCGAGGGTGACGGCTGGGACAGGCCATGGGGACAGGAGAGCTCCGAGGGAAGGGGGAGAACCCCCAGTCAGAAACACTGGAGCACCCAGGGATGCTCCCTGTGGTGCTGCCCCTCTCTCTCAGGAAAGTCCATGATATTTTAAACCCCACGTGGACCCTGCATGCTGGGCTTGGTGTTTCCAGAAAAGGCAACGGGAGGGATTTTTCATCAATCACTGATTTGGAGTAGCTCTTCTGGTTGGGGAGGGCTTCAGCTGAGACCAAAAGGCTTCAGCAGCAGAGAGATCTGCCCTGTGCATGGTGAAGCCATTGCTTTGTGCTGCCTACCTGGTGTGATTTGCTGTGTGCGTAGCTGGCATCGTCACTCGCTCTTTGAGACCCTATAGGCATCTCTGTCAACCTGGGCTGTGGAACTGAGAAGCTGTGACTGAGAAATACCAGGGAGCTAAAGTGCTGAGCTCATGGGAGGGAGAGCCAAGCCTGGAGCTGCCGTGGTGGGAGAGATTTTCCCAGCGTGGAAAACTGGGGAGAGAGATGCTCAGAAATGCAAAGATATAAGAAGACGACTGAAATTTTAAGGAGGAAGAACAAGCTAGGGCTAAAGAGATGATGCTAACAGTGGGGAAAGGGGGCTCTAGCCCCATCACCTGGGTAGAACCACTGCAGAAAAATCCATCCCTGATTTCACCTCTTTGTCCCAATTTCCAATGGGAAGATGGATGGAGCACCATGTAGTGAAGAGAGTAGGGACTGACAGGGCGAAACGCTGCTTTACCTGCGCTTGCCCAAGATCAGGCCTGTTGTACGGTTGACATTAGGGTTTGCCTCTGTTCGCAGGGGCCACAAACTCTCATCCAAGGTGTTCGTGTTTCAGCGAGGACTTTGCATGATGCGGGGCTGGGAAGCCTTTGGCCGACAGGTCCTTGATGCCTTTGAAGAAATATGATCCCATTAATGAGGGGAAGGGAATCAGATCATTAGAGTGCTAAAAAAAGGTGGGGTGAAATGGCAAGCACTTCTTATAAAAATGACTTACTTAATAAGACTATGAATTATTCAAAAAGGGACATTTTCCAGCTCATTTTATTCAAGTTTAACCTTGAAAATTGGGGGAATAAAATAGGGGATCAGGTAAAGAGCTCTTGGAAAGAGGTGTCTATATAATTTGGGGTGAGGACATGCCAGATGCCACATTACTTTCATTTCTCTAATCAACATCTTGCCATTCAACCCCCCCTTTAAAGTTTTCTGCTTATATCTCTTCAAATTTTTGTATTCTTCAAGTGGGGAGAGGGAGTTGAACATCTTTGTGTCCTGCCAGCGATGAAAATAAGTTCTTTTTTAACAAGAATCCTGACATTTCTCTCTAAGTTGATACAAAAGGAAGGTTTCTTTAACATTCCGGTGGGATTTGCTGCCGCAACGTCTGCTGTGAAGAGCTGGGTGTAATCAGAGTAGGAGGGAAAAAAATCTTGAGAAAAAAGCTAAACCCTCAAAGTTTGTTTCTTTCAGTGTGAGAAAGAGGCAGGTGCAGAGTGTGCAGGAATGGGGGGATGAAGGGAAAGAGAGAAGATGAGAAGGTTGATGAGAGCTGATGTAGGGATGAAGACATAGGAGGGAGCCAGGCACCTCTCCGGCCGCACTTCCCTGACCTGCTCTTTCTTGGCAGTTCGAGGCCCTGTACCCAGAGGGGATGTGTCCCGGCTGGAGCGTCATCGTCAAAGGCGAAACGAGCTCCAGCACAAGCATGTAAGGGCGCTCTCCACAGCTCTCCTCAGGGCAGATCTCACATGCACCAGCTCCACGGGTCTGAATCACTTTTCTCTCATCATTTCAGGTTTGAAATAAATCTCCTCTGTGATCCTGGAGACCAAATCGCTTTCCACTTTAACCCTCGCTTTTCCAGCTCCAGAATTGTCTGCAATTCCTTCTTAGCCAACCACTGGGGGAAAGAAGAAGTCAATAACACCTTCCCCTTTGAAGCGAAGGAGTCCTTCCAGGTAACGTGGTTGGCCCCATGGGTCTCCTCTTGTAGGACAGAAGTGACTGTCCTATTCTTGAATTTGGTTCCTTTTCTAGGAGCCCATATCTGCTCTCAGGTACATGGCTGTAATTCAGGAATAATTCCACAGATTTCTAAGGCAAAAGTCACCTCCTCAGTATCTCATTTGATCTTTGGGCCCAAGTTTACAGAGGCACAGATGGGTATAAACTTGTACTGTTTGAACACATATAAATCATCCTGCCAAAACCATGGTCCTCCTCACAGGTCTAAGCCTGCCTTTCCAGCCAGCCCCATGCCCAGCCACCTCCCCTCTCTGACTAAGACGATCCTTATCAGCATCTCTTTTGCCCCTTATTTTGCTGATGATTTCTGCACAACTCTGGTGCAGACATGCAGAGCTCCAGTAATAATCCCCTAGTCCTGCATTTGTTTTCAGTCTAAGCTTTGCCTTGGTTTCTGCCAGCACTAAGCAAAGAACTTAATTATTCCTTCATTTGGCACAGAAGGGCAGTGCATGTGTCTGTTCTGGCAGGATCTAAGCTGGCTGTAGATGCGCTTGCCCAAATTTGAGAGCTCACTGAAATATGAATATTGAGGTCCAGTGAGGACATAGGCTTCTACCCAGTAACCCCAAACCAATCTCTCTTTCAGGTTGAAATCTACTCTGACCAGGACTATTTCCATATTTTCATCAATGAAAACAAAATCCTGCAATACAAACACCGGCAGAAGAATCTTTCCTCCATCACAAAACTGCAGATTCTGAACGATATTGCCATTTCTTCAGTGGAAATCACTAAACGGGGGCTTTTTTAGAGACATGAATTGGATAGCCTCACAGTTCACTCACCCTTAAACTGCTGATGCTGCTGGGGACCATTCATCACATGCTGTTTATAGCAGAGACGAGTACGATGATCCTCAGAGTGGACATTAACATCATTCCCATCACACACACGATACTAAGGCAGCATCATTCACAGAACTAGTTGTGGTCCAGATCACTGAAGATCTTTTATTCTTGTATTCAAGGGTGCGCAATACAGTGTGTAGGAAGGTCTATAACAGCAAGGATGATTTGTAGACAGATCACCATTGTATGTAGAAGACTGCCTTGAATAGCCCAACACCTGAATGATATCCTAGAAATTGTATTTGCCCATTGGTAGGGTGTGACGTTAGTTCTCAGCTGAACAGATGGGGATGAATGTAACGGGTGTGGGTGTTACCAAGGGACATGTCTGGGAGCTCAGTGAAAATGTTTGCCAATAAAATCAAGCAAGAAAATCCCTGTTGAAACGTCATTTGCTGGGCAGCTCCACTGAGTTGGTCTTTCTCTGAGATCCCCCAGGTGTGGGATACAAGCGAGGTGGGAGGATAAAATCCAGGCCTTGCTTGTTTTCCTCACTGCCTTTTTGCTTTGAGGGCTAACATGAAACAAAGGTCCTGCATATGCAGAGCCAAGCAATAAGATTCAACTTGCAAGACATTTCCAAAAGATGCTTTTCAGTAATTGAGAGATATTTGCTCAGCCTCAATTCTGCCAATTCCAGGCAGATTAGCCAGATTGCAAGAGTGATGAGGTGGGTCAGAAAAGGGATAAAGCTTCAAGGAACACATAACTGCTAGAAAATGCACTGGAAATTCAGGTGAGTCTAAATGGAGACCTTAAAAGATCAAGGTGTAGAAATTATGATAATGATGCTCAGAATGAACAAAGCATCATTTTTCCTGTAGATAGTCTATAATTTCTCTCTGCTCTATTTTCTTCTCCTTTTTTAGTCCTCTTTCAAAGCAGTTCGCTTATCCCTTGCACCAGATTCTCTTCTTTCTTTTGTACCATTTCCCTTAGATGCAACATTTTTCCACTTCTTTTACCAGGCCACAGAAGGCAAAAAGCCATTATATTTATTTTGTGTTAATTATGGACATCAAAAGAAACATAAGGTCACACTATTAAATCTGAACAGGAACTTGCTCCAAAAATGCAATTACAGCTGCCCTCAAATTATTCCTTTGATCTTTAGCCACAAGATGGACCACATTCCTAATGGAAAGCAATAGGGAAAGACAATCACGTGTCACCGGTTGTTTCCATCAAGAAGTTCCTTGATAACCAGCCAGCCCTGACACATCCTTGCTATTGAGTGCAATCACTGAAATTGCAAACTGCTCAGCAAAAGGCCACAGCTTGCTCTGGCCTTTTCTCAGTCCTTAAATTGGCCATTCTCAATTCTTCTCTCTATTTATACTCCCAAAGTATAAGGTAGAGGTGACCACATAGCCAACCACAATGCAGAGTGCCACCAAGTTGACATTTATGAGTCTATTTAAGAGTTGATAATATTTTTGCAGACTATTAAGAACACTGACTGGGAGGCATCCTGTTCTCCTGTTAAAAAGTGCAATGGGAACATAAAATGGTCACAAATGGTACCATTTTAGGAAAACAGGTACAAACAGACAAGATCAGGCCCACTGGTGTCTATGTTAGACTTTTGGTAAGGCTGAACTATATTTGAAAGAAAATTCCCTTTTAATTTCTGCTTGTTTAGGGTTTAATAGAGGTTATTTTTTCTTGAAGGAAAAGTGAAGTGATTTATAAGGGTGATACTTTATACTCATATGGCAACAGACTCCCTCTATAACCACTACTGCATAAACATGCAATAGCCTCGTTTATCCCAGAACTGAGTACAAAGGACCTCAGAAAAATGAGGCAAAAATATTTCAAGTACAAAAATAAATAAATAAATAAAGAGAGCTGCCACAAGAAATCAGGTAGCGGCAGAGATTATGCCATGTCTCCTGAACACACTCACCACAGCTTGCTCCAGAGGCCGATCATCCTCAATTACCATCTGCCCAGGGAGAGAGCCCAATCGCTCCTGACACATCCACAGAGCTGCCGTCAGTGCCAGCACTTCAGCCGCTTCCTCCTGTGGCTGAAGCTCCCCAGCCGAGCAGCAAAGGGGTCTTTAGCTGCAGCTTGCTGCATTTCTAGGTGGAAAGGCTGACCTGGTGCAAGGCTGCAACCTTTGGGGGCTGCAGAGCATCTCTGGGGGGAAATTGCAAGGCTGCAGCTTACAGCTGCCTTGCACAGTTTGACTGGGCATAGGAGATGTCCTCAAAGTGAGTCACCCTTATCTATCCTGGAAAAGAAACTCCAGAGAAAAGTAAAGCCACACAATTATGATGGTCAATTAAACTCTCTGGAGCTCAAGAGGTGGTTTGACACATCAATGATGGCACAAAAGCAACATGTACTGGTACCCAGGCTATAGGAAAGAACAAATCAATCCTCTCCTGCTTTATCATGTTATTAACTATTAAGGACCTGGGTCCTGAAACAGAGAAGGGAGCTGATAGAAAAGAACTGCCCTAGAGTGTATTTGGAAAGATCAAGGCTT
Source organism: Crypturellus tataupa (assembly GCA_034781795.1). NCBI lineage: Eukaryota > Metazoa > Chordata > Aves > Tinamiformes > Tinamidae > Crypturellus > Crypturellus tataupa. Next base: position 2,561,927 of record JAWLRI010000191.1, on the reverse strand, counting down.
TCTGAAGGGGAAGGAGCAGAGCCAGCCAAGGCGTTACAGCCTGAAGTTTCATTTCCTAACCTAAAGACCAAACGTCTATCTTTGCTGTGGAAAGGCTGAGCAACAGCATAGGAACCAGGCAAAAAGGCTTCCAGAGCAGTTCCTGAAGGAGGATATCAAGATTGTCTGTCGTCGACAGGACCTGCCTATAAGGCAGGCATTGCTGGCCTTATTGCTCACATGAAATGCAAAGGGACAACCAAGAGGGACAAAGCAGGGAGGAAAAGGCAGGA
>JAWLRI010000191.1:2527099-2561555 GCA_034781795.1 Crypturellus tataupa | reverse complement strand
GCAACATGTACTGGTACCCAGGCTATAGGAAAGAACAAATCAATCCTCTCCTGCTTTATCATGTTATTAACTATTAAAGACCTGGGTCCTGAAACAGAGAAGGGAGCTGATAGAAAAGAACTGCCCTAGAGTGTATTTGGAAAGATCAACGCTTTCTGAAGGGGAAGGAGCAAAGCCAGCCAGGGGGTTACAGCCTGAAGTTTCATTTCCTAACCTAAAGACCAAATGTCTATCTTTGCTGTGGAAAGGCTGAGCAACAGCACAGGAACCAGGCAAAAAGGCTTCCAGAGCAGTTCCTGAAGGAGAATATCGAGATTGTCTGTCGTCGACAGGACCTGCCTATAAGGCGGGCATTGCTGGCCTTATTGCTCACATGAAATGCAAAGGGACAACCAAGAGGGACAAAGCAGGGAGGAAAAGGCAGGAGGAGGCCTGTCACTGGATAGGGCTGCCTCCAAATGGTGTCTCCTTTTTCCATCCAGACAAACCTGCACTGTCTACAGTCCTGGGGCCAAGTGGTCCTTCCTCTCTCCTGCTCTCCTTCAACCTGGCAGCTCTGGGGATGCTCCAGGTGCTCCCCACCACTCCTAGAGCCCCTCTTCCTTCTCCCAGAGGAGGATCAGAGATTGGAGCAACTCTGCGAGCAGTTGGAGAAGTCATTAAACAAGGCAACAGCTGCTCTTGGCTCATGCTACCCAATAGTCTTAGCTCGGAGAATTGATTTTCCTCATTTGGACAAGATCTGCAGGAAGAAATGAAGCACAGCGGCCCAGACCAGTGAGAGAAAAGAGGACTTATAACTCCCTGTGCTTGATGTGTGCCAGGGTCCCTTCTGGCACAGCCACAGTGCTACAGAGCCTCCCTCGATGCCACTGGCACTGCTGACAACCCTCCCATGCGCTGGTAACAAGCGCTACCAATTTCCTCACGGCGTCAGGCTCCCACGTCAGCGACGTCTGCAGAGCAGCAGCCTGCAGACACCAGGATGACGTTGTCCTGCCAGCCTCAGCAAGGGGTGATGGAACACGAGATGCTGGCACTCATCTCATGGTAGGAAAGGCAGTGTCAGAAGCAGCACGGACTCATTGCCAACACGATGGAAAAGACTTCTAGCCAAGCACAAGAAAGGGAGAAAGTTATACAGGTTTTGTTTACCTCACACTTCATGCACAGTGGCAGAATCTAGATGAAGAGATTAAGTGCAGCCTGAATAGGGATTATTTTGTGAAAGATCTGCTATAGGAGTCGGGGAATTGGTACCCCTTTATCTGACAGTTGTGTTATTGTGCATCACCGCTGCCCAAGAAAAGGATGCCAGGAATCAGCGTGACAAGAGGCAAGTTCACTGACCCTGTGATTCTGCAGTCTGTTCAAGAACTTCTGGCCATGATAGCTGGGCACAGTCCATCACATCCTTTCTTCACGCTATATAAAAGTGAATAATTTTTGGTTTTACTTAAGCACAAGCCAACAGCCAACATCAGGACACTTTCTCTGCCACTGAGTCATAAGGACTGTCTGGGGTCTTATATAGTATCTTGCATCCATAAAGATCCAGATAAGCTATAAAGGGAAGGAAGTCTCATAACAGCCTTGAAAGTGGGGAAACCAAAGTACTTGAGGGGAAGGAGGAGGAGGACAAAAAGCAGTGAACAAAGCCACGGTTTGAGATTCATCATGGGAGAACATAGAAGCAGGGCCTGAGATAGCAACTGAATATTTTTTGCCTCCGGTCTAGTGTTCTTGCCTTGTACCTCACGGTCTGGCCACATATCTTCTAAGTTAGCTCACCTGGGCCTTTTGATACATATCAGATGTTGCTTAATGAGCCAACAGGCTCCATTCCAAAACACCTGCTCCCAATCACCTCTGCTACAGACTCAGCTACTAATTAGCATTTCTTTTAGTTTCCTTATTCCTTTTTTTCCAACCCAAGCAATGGTCAAAGAGCCAGAAACCCTCCTTCATTTTCTTTCTCCCTCTTGATACATGACCTGCTCAAAGCAAGGGTTTAGCTATTGCTATGTGCTTTATTGCACCGAGAGCTTTCGGGGCTTGAAGGCTAGGAGCAAAACCAAAGCGGTTATTTCAACTTCTAACCTCAGCCTTTGTGCTCTTGTCACACTTCATTTCTCGAAGCTGCGCTGTGAACACGCACTGGAACCAGAAAGACCGACGTGGTCAGTGGTGATGAGAGAGCCCTGATTGTGCTTGGAGCAAATTGCCCGAGTCTTCCTCGATGAGTCACTGAGCAAAGAGAGGTTACGCAGTATTCCTCGAGAGAAGCAGTTTGTAACTGATCCTGATGGAGCTTGGCAGCCTCTCAGCGTCCCTGTCTGCCTAATTTTCTATGCCTCTAGTTGTGAAGACTCCTTTTAAAAAGATGCCCCCCAAAAAAGACAGCATTCAGACTCATAGCCGCTTCTTGCCCTTCCACCCAACTGATCTCCCTTTTCAGATCCCATAGCAGAAATCCTAAAGATTGTCCAATTAGGAACACAGAATACAACAAGGCTCATTTTTAACACAGAGCATTTCATAGCCAAACTTTTTTTTGATGAAAAAAAGTTCCAGTTCTTATTGTAACCTGGCCCCAGTCATAGCTAGTTTGCAAAAACTACCTGCAAAGCATCATCAAGGCTAGAGTAAATCATCCTGTTCAGAAGGACAAACTTGCTCTCTCCTACTGTCTTCTATAAAACCCCTCTGCTCCTGAATCTCCTCCCTGATGATAATAGATTTGAGTTCCAGTAGCATTTTTTGCTTTCCTTCCTGCCTCTCTGCTTTTCCCCTCAGCTTCTGCAAGCCGGTGCAGCTGGGAAGAGGCAAACAGTGGTGAATTTAAAGCTTTTGTCAGCAACTTCCCCCAGATGGCAATCAGCTGAGGGAAACGAAGCCACATTGTTATGCAAAAAGCTCTTTATTGCCTGTTGCACCTGGGTAGAGAGTGCCACGGCAGGGAGATGGCACTGCAAACCCACCCTGCTCAGGTATCAGGAGGGAGAAAACAGCCTCAGCAGCCTCTGCTCGGCCCGTTTCACCTGCATCTCTTCTGGGCAGCGTCAGAGAGAAGCTGCCTGGGTCACTCGCATTGCAGCAGGTGGAACTTGTCTGTAAATGTGACCTCTTGAGTTAGGGATCCACAGCATTGATTTCTACTAAAAGCTCCTTTTTGTAGTTGCACAGCCCATCTCGGTGCAGTGACTTTTGTTTTGATGAGGGAGGATTGAATTCACTTGATTCTGCTTTCAGACAGGATCTCTTCAGCAGTAGGTTTAGTCCTTTTAGTAATGTATCTTTTGTGGGTTTCCCCAGGTTGCTGCTTGCCTGCACTTCCACACAAGCCGAGAGAAAAGATATCAGAGAGAGAGATTTTCAGTCCCATTAAGGTTAAAATGGTGTTTCAGTGTTCTTGAGGCTGCGAATGCCGTATCAGATTCTTCTGTATCCACATTCTTCTGTAAAAAAAAAAACACAATATCTTTTGATTTCAGCCCCTGCATTTCCAGAGTACTCAATCTCCAAGGCTTCCAATAACAAGGACAGAAGATAAAGAAGTTGGCGCATATCTGTTTATGAAAACAAACAGCAGCAAATATTCTCAGGCATTAAAACACACACATTCTCTGCTTCAAATCCTCAAAAGGACACTTGAAATAGCTTAAATGTTTTCTTCTTTGATGATGGAAGAAGAATAGTGGGAAAAGAAAGGGTTTCGCTCTCCTAAGGATAATTACAAGCCACAAACATCAGTTCCCAGCTGTTTGCTGTTTGTTTAGTGGTTTTATTTTCCAAGAGTCTGAAGTGCACTTGGCTCCGCGCGTGCATCGTCTTTGGCTGCTCGGCCCCTTCTCGCCTCGCGGACCCCGCGCGTCACCGCGCTGACATCAGCCCCGCCGCTATGCCGGGCGCTGGACTCGGGCCACCGCGCCAGGAATAGCTTCGTGTCCCGCTGCGAGCGCGGGGACGGAGCGGCGCTGCCACGGGACTGTGCAGGGACCAGCAGAGGGAGCAGCAAAGTGGGTGACCGAGAGTATTACTGCTCTATATATGAAACACTAAATAAATACTAAAATAAATAAATAAATAAATATGTTGTGTGGCAGCAGTAACAGGGTCTCTAGAAGAGAGGGATGAAGGACCCTGTGTAGCACAGGGACAGATCTAAGAGCTTGGGGATCTTTCCAAATCCCATCCATCCATCCGCGGGGCAAGCACAGGGGGAAAAAAGTAGATACTGACTCCAATCTCACTGCTCCAAAGCCAAACGTTAGCTTGGACACATCAGGACTATTAGGAAATGGAACAGAAATAAGCTAAGAAAGCTGCTGCAAAATCAGAGTGCTGTTTGGTCAGATGCCATCTCATAAGGGGCTGACTGCAGTGTTGCTGCTAGGGCAGGCGCTGGCACGGGGAATGAACATCCATCAAGGAGAAAACTCACCCACCAGCTGGTCCCCTCTGCAGCAAGGAGGACCATTTCAGTGCGGAAGGTCCTTGATCCACTATAGCTCCGTGCACAACCTGAAGAACTGCCCCACTTCCACACACACAGTGTGTGCATCTGGTCACCAGCGTAACCCAGAGGCTTCCCTGCAGCTTGCACCAGACCTAGGGCCTCCCCAGCACCGGGGACATTCAGAGCAGGTCACTTTGGCTGCCTTACTTCAGGGAGGGTGTGCGGAGCCAGCAGTGCTGAATCCCTGCCCTGGGGCTCGGCTGTGCTCACTGGGATCAGTAACCTCGTCCTCTCTGCCTGCTGCGCACAGGGCATCCTGCAACATCCCCGTCTCTTGTTAACAGATGACTTTGCATTTGTGAGTGGTGTCAATGGATGAAAAAGCAGTTTTACTGCCGCTATCCTAATTATACCAAGGTGCCTCAGTAATCTAATCTTTTAACTTTAAAGCTTTCTTAGCAGTTAATTATTTAATTTGCAAATAGAGTCCATGGGGGAAAACTAATATAAAAAATAATTGTATTTATTAGCTTGGGCATTTGGTAAGTAACTACCTGGACAAAATATGCTTCAAGGCCCTTGCACATTTCCTAATTCTCTTCTCTCGTATGTAGTTAATACTCTGTTAAAGCTGTTGACTTAAACACCTTCATTTTGTTGTTTTTAATGACAAGGGGCCGTGGGCAAGGGTGGCAAGGGCTTGGGTGCTGGCAGATTTCCAATTGCCAGCTTGAACCCTGTCCTGGTAGCTGCCTGTTTGCAACAGATCTATTTGCTTTTGGAACAGCTGGGAAACTGCAGCAGATTTTAGGTATCCATGAGTGTATTCAGGTATTTCACTGCATCCGATAATGTGTACCTTGTGCTCTGGGCAACACACTATAATTAGTTTGTTGAAGCTGTTTGTCTCTAAAGATCTATAAATATGCATACATAAAACTATATGGGAATAAGAAGTCACATGCTTAAAGCAAATATATTGTAATGCAGAGGAGCTTTATACCCAGAGCACATTTGGATATACACCCAAATGCGACCCCATTGCTGATCTTTCTTACCTTTCACACTGGGCTGACCAGAAATATCTATTTTCTTCTTCCACATAAATACACTAAAATATACGGAGAGTTTCCCACTGAAACCAAGGGCATTCACCATTCAGTGACAACCAGTGTCCACCTGGGCTGTGTTTATTACTTCACTCTCTCCGAGAAGGCCAAGAAAGAAAATAAAAAATAAACACCTCAGGCAGACGTATCAGTTCCTCTTATCAGACACTTTCCCCTGTGATTCACTGACTTCATCTGAGTACCTCCAGTCAAAAGCTCCATTTCACAAAAGCTCCATTTAACAAGCTAACCTTGTTCCCAGCCAAGCCTTTCAACCTCTGCAAGTAACTTTTTCCATGATCAATTCCCCCCATTTCTTGCCTTCAGTTTAAGAGGAAAGACAAAAAGCTGTGTTTACTTCTGGAGTGCTCATCGCTCTGATGGGTTCCTACTATCCCAAGCGGTGTTAACCGCTTGCTTATGTGGCTCTCCTCGAAAGCTCAAGGAAGGAGGATGGATAGGAGGTTACCACATGGGTAAGCACTAAAGTGTCCGGATATTTCTCCACTTAGCTGTTGCTGAACACAAGACAGTCCATACCCATCTGCAGGACATCTTAATTTCTTCTGCTGCTTGTGGGACCATTCATTGCCTTCTCTTTTAGCCTGAGTAGAATGGTTCAGGTGAGGACATGAATTTTATTTTTAATTAAATGCAAATCAGGATGAAAAAAAAAATCCTTTAGAAGTCACAGCCTCCCAGTACCAATGATGCTCTTTTCCTCTCCAAGCCAAGCAAATAATCTTGCCCGGCACAACCAATGCCTCTGTCGATCTCTTGGTGCAAGTGTGTGCAGCTGGTTGAGGACCAGCAAGGAACCTGCAGGCACGAGTGGGAAGGGAGCATCGGGGAGAGCCTCGTGAAGTGCACACAGCATAGCACGGCGAGGCAGCTGTGCCACATCTGGCAGCAGAAGACACCGCGTGCACTGTCCCATGCTGAAGTCCACAGTGGGGTTAGCAGAACTCCAACCAAAAAGGAGCACAGGGCAGCGGTGCTGCCAGCCTGCCGGTTACTGCTGGATCCTGCCCGGTCCCTGCGTGTCCCGGATCCTGCCTGGATCGGGCCCTGTCGCCCGGGTCCTGCCCGGTCCCTGCGTGTCCCTGATCCTGCCCGGATCGGGCCCTGTCGCCCGGGTCCTGCCGGTCCTTGCGTGTCGCTGCCCGGTGCCGCCGGGCGGAGCTGTCCCTTCAGCACCGCGCCCGGGCACCGGGCACCCTGGGGGGTTCTTCCCCCCGGGGTGCGGGCAGCGGTGCAGTGGGTGCAGATGAGGGGGTGCTCGCATGGGCAGGGGGTTCCGCGCGAGGGTGGCTGTGCAGGCGTGTTCCGGGGGGTGCAGGGACCTGCAGAAACGTGTGTGCGCGGAGAAGTGCGAGTAGGGAGGGCGTTTGCGCTGCGAGTAGGGAGGGGAACGCGTGTGCGCGGGCTGGCTCTGCAGAGGGGTCCGCATGCGGGAGGGGGGGCTCTGCGCAGCGCGGGCTGCAGGACAGGTCTGTATAGGCGCTGTGCGAGCAGGAAGGGCTCCGGGGGCGGCGTGCGGGACGCGGGGGTGCAGCGCCGTGCGGGGCCGCGCGGGTGACACCGAGTGCAGGGTGGGCGCCGGGAGCGCGGCGGGCGGGTGTCTGTGTCTATCCGTGTGCGTCTGTGTGTGTCTGTGTGTCTATCCGCGTGTGTCGGTGTGTCTGTCCGTGTCTGTGTGCGCGCGTGGCAGCGGGTCCTGCGCTGCGGGCACCTGGCAGCGCCGCCGCCAGCGCGGCCCGCGGGGGCAGCCCGGCCGCCCTGTCCCCGCTCCGCCCGGTGAGTGCGACCGGGACCGGGAGGACCCCAGGGAGGGGAGGGAGGTCGGGGCTGTCCCGGGCAGGGCGGTCGGCTCCGGGACACGCAACTTTGCCGGGAGGGAAGCGGGGACACGGCGGGGGCGGCTGCCGGGAAGGAGGGGGGGCGGTGCAGAGGTCCCTTTCCCTTCCCCATCCCCAAAGCGCCACCAGCCCCGAGCCGGGCAGAGCGCTCCCGGTGAGCGCAGCCCGCTGCCCATTCCACCCTCCTCTGGCACTCCCGGCTGCAGCTCAACTAACTAAGTTGCCGAGAAGCCATATTCGACCTGCCACCTTCCCCAAGCAAGGAAAATACTGCCAGGACCAGCTCTGATCCCTGCTCTACTCACCCTCTTTTCCAGGCTCAGCTGCTTCCAGCTAAACATGCCGGCATCACCGAGCACCGCGCGGCAGGCACTGCCCCGGTAGCGCCTGGCAGGGCTCAGCCATGAATTCCTCCCTCCCCACACCCTGGGTCTCCTACAGCCTGGGGCAGCTCTGGCAGGAGGAGAACCAGACCCACGGCGGGCTCTGGAATGGGAGCCAGGAGCTGGGCTGGGAAGAGTTGGAGAAGATGCTCTTCCTCTTCGCAAAGGAGCCCATTACCATCAGCCTCACAGCGATGTACCTGGTGTCCTTCGTGGTGGGCTTCGTGGGCAACATCATGTCCATACGGGTGCTCACACGGAAGCGCCGCAGTCGGGTGCCCAGCCTGAGTGCCACCCGCAGCCTTTTGATCAACCTGGCAGTGTGTGACCTCATGGTGGTGTGTGTCTGCATGCCTATCACCGTGGGCAACCTCATCTACAAAGCCTGGGTCTACGGGGACTTCCTGTGCCGGGCCGTTCCCTTCATCCAAGCCGTCTCGGTCTCCGCCAGCGTCCTCAGCTTGACCGTCATCAGCGTGAACCGTTACTACAGCGTGCACAACCCGCTCAATGCCAGATCTTTCTTCACCCAGCGGAGGATCCTCAGCACCATCCTGGTGGTGTGGCTGCTCTCCTCTGGGATATGCCTGCCCCTCATTTTCATGAACAAAAGGGATGAGATTGGGTTGGTGGAGGGCTTGCCCCTGGTGTTCCCCATCTGCAGAGAGATTTGGCCTCAGGAGAGGCTCAAGCAAGCTTACAACTTCCTGCTCTTCTGTGCTCTCTACTGCTTGCCTGTCCTCTTCAACATGGTCATCTGCTTCCTCACCGTGCGCCGGCTGTGGAGCCGCAGCAGCCGGCTCAAGGAGGGCCCCGTCCTGCACCGCGCTCTGCCGGCCTCCAGGCTGAAGGTCCGCAGGAAGGTGGCCCAGATGGTGGTGGCCCTGGTTCTGCTCTTTGCAGTCTCCTGGCTGCCCGTCTACCTGATGGACATCTGGATCGACTTCAACATCCCCAAATCTTTGCAGGATGCGTCTCCTCCTCCCTGGATCTTGCAGCTCAGGCCTTTTGCCCAGTGGCTTGGCCTCACCAACTCCAGCCTCAACCCTATATGTTACTGCTTTGTTGGGAACCTCTACAGGTCAGCCAAGGAAATAAGGAGCAAATACCACCAAAGGATGGTCTCTCTCTTTAATTTCTCTCTGTCTGAAGGGACATCCTCGGTCCCAGAGCTGCTCTCTTATCGGAGTTCCACGGAGCCTGCAGAGAAAGGACCCTCCAGCACTGCTGCCATGAGATTTCTGGGAGGATGTGACAGTAAGAACAAGTGTGGAAGCTTGAACTCCTGCCAGCATCCACCTCCGAGCACTGTCTCTAGTGAAAACACTTCCTTATAATTCTGTTCAGGAAAGGTATCTCATACCATCATCTGCATTTCATGACTTTTTAGACATCTTTCTGAACTAGATATTTTAATTATGGAGGAAAAAACCTCATTTCTAATCACTCCCACCACCAGTTCAAAAACACAGAGACAGGAGGATTAAAAAAAAAAAAAAAAAAAAGGAGAAGAAAAACACCAAGGAAAAGATGACATATTTTAACTCGTATCAAGTTTTAAGACATATGATTTCTACTGGGGATAACTAGATACAGCCTATCACCCAACCAACATTCACACAATTAGCCAGATAAATATCCCCAAAAGTCTCCTCCCAGCAGCTCTCTCTCTGGATGTGACAGCAGAGATGCCGTTTGGATACAGCAGCGATTTCCCTGCTTGCTGCTGCTCACCCTGTGCTGATAAAGTCCAGCTGGAACAGGCACTCGTGGCTGCTAATACATCAGTTGTGGCTGCAAGCAGTAAAGAAACACTAGGAAGAGTACCATAAAAACGGGATTAGTGGAGAATTTCACAGACTTTACCACTAGAGATTTCATTGTGTGATTGTACTGTTCCACTTCCCCATGCAAATAAATCCTGCTGAAATGAAGAGACGATGCCAGAAGTACTAAAGAGACCATCGTTGCTGCACAGTTGGGAACTCGGAAGGGATAATGTGGCCTTGGAGGTGAGCTGGGAAATGCAATAGGGAAATGTGCTTTGAGCATCGGCTACCTTTCTTACAGCTGCGTTCTCAGGGATGTAGTGGAAAGAACCAGGTTTCTATTAACGTGGTTTGCACTTGAAATGCGGTTCTTTCCTGAGGTGACTGTAGCAAAGGTGATGACATGTGAAAATAAAAATAGGAAGTGTTTTATAGCTAATAAAATCAGAATCAAATAATGCAATGCTATTTGACTGGGAAAGGAAGAATCAAAGTGCATTCTTTTCCTGGGGATCAAAAGTAGGTTAAAACCCGTTTCTTCCACCACCACTTTTAAAAGAGGCTTTGATAAATAAATTGTATATTTTTATTACATTAGCATCGAAAACTTGAGATCCTACTGCACTGGGCACTGCATATATATTCATAATGAAAGGAAACCTTCACCCCAAAGATATCACTGTCAGAACACATCAGACCAGGTAGCAGATGTCAGGAACAAAAAATAAAAAAATGCAAAAGGCTGGAATGAAATTAAGGATCAGCTCCTACCCCAGGCCTGCCCGGTGCAATGGGGACACACTCTGTCTCTTGCCTCCTGATGCGACTCGTGTCACTGCTCCTTCTGCATCAGAGCGTGGCACAGCGGGGTTTTCCTCTTGCTAAGCAGCAGGATGAAAACAGCAGTTTTCCTGGCAAAGGATATTCCATTTAATGGAAGTCAGACTTTTGAAGATGAGGGGTGTGCATTTTTATTAGCGAACAACAGAATGATGTTCTGGGAAGTGTAAGTTTCAAATAATATCCGCCTGACTTCTAGGGAGGCTTTGGTTCACACACACAAAAAGAGACCAAAAATAGCCATTCAGCCCAGCAGGATTTCCACCTTTTTTTTTAAACGATGGTTAAATAACATTTTATGTTACTAATGACCTGCCCAGAAAACAAAGGATTCCTCCTTAACAGACAATGCCATCTGCAATCTGTATTCCCTTTTTGCATTGAACAAGAAAGAAATTACAATTAACCAGACTTACTTCGGGTGAGAAACGTCTTTTGTGCTCTGGGACTCGAGAACAAGGACATCTGCATTTCTGCAGGAGATACGCGGTAAGGAGCGTACCTACTGCTCGGGCTTTTAGTACCCTGCAGAGAAAAGCACGGGAAGATTTTATTTGCTCTTTCAAGACACATTTTTAGGTCTGGAAAAATGCGCTGGGCTGAGTTGCTTTAAAAGCCTGTTCCAAATGCCCACTGACTCCAGGTCCTGGAAACAGATCTCCTCCACCCACAGACCAGACGCGACAACCCTGAACTTCCCTGCGCTGCCCGGACGGACGCTTCCCAGCCTGCCTCGAATTAACGATGCGCAGGCAGCAAAGGGAGGCAGGAAGGGCAGCCCAGCGCTGGAAACATCCAGGATCAAATGATGCAAGAAACCCACATTTACGGCATTTCCCAGAAGAGACATTTTTTTCCTCAGTTCACACGAGCTGTTGCTTGGGTCATACCCAAGTCTCTATATCCCCTATGGAGAGAGAAAAAGCAAAGGGACTGTAGGTTCTCCTGACTGCGACCATGTCTTTCCTTCGTGATATTGTCATCTTTCTCCAGCCCTACCACGTTCTTGACCTCCAAAGTGCCACTTTTACTGGGCAAATTCATTTCTTTTCCACTTTTACCTGTATGGCTTTTCAGTTTCATTCTGTGTTCCTGTTCTCCTATAATAAAGTTGAATTGCTCCATTTAACTCCTCTGTCTCTTCAGTCACTTTCTCCTTCTCCCATGATGCTTCAACTGCCTCTTTAGTATTTCTATAGAGAAACCTCTTTGTGCCTCTTATCATTACTATTTATCTGTGAATCCCCCTCGCTCTAACTGCTCATTCATGTCTTCACTCCTCTCCTCTTGCCCTGCTGATTTGAATGGCTTCTTTTGTGCCAGGGACACCTGTTTGCTATGGAGAGCACTGATTTATTTTGCGCAGTTTACCCAACAGCTGCCAGGTTGTAATGAATTGCGGGCACTGTCACCCAAGGGTAAATTAGAAGCGGTGACGTCAATACGAAAGCTCCCGCATCCCGTGAGCCGCCCAGTCTCTGGTGGTGATGTTTATTAACCTGAGCAGGTCTCTAACTCGGCCCTGCCTGCGTGACTCATGTGCGCTCAGGCTGCGGCGACACCTCTGCGTTCTGCAGAATGGTTTTTTTCCCACCTCTTCTGATAAGGCATCTCGTTATATTTATGCCTCGTTAGATACCCAGGGGTCCTCCAGGTTGTGCAAGCTGCTTGTTGCAGATGTCAGACACTTTGACGGGGGTGCCTGGGACTGCGACACTGTTTTTTTCAAGGAACGGGGAGCAGATGCTGCTCTGGGCAGCGAGGGCAGGTGATGTCCGCAGAGTTGCTCAAGCCAAAAGTGTCACTTGTGGTCGTGGGTCAGGAAGTGTTTTTGTGCAAATGCACCCAGACAGACTGGAAAAGTGATTGCTGGAGGTACTGAGATCTCCTCCTAGAGAAGTCCTACGCAGTTCCAAAGAAATGCCAAAATCTCTACACATTCCTGGCACAATGTGGCCTATTTGTGGCTACTAAATATTTAACAGGAAAATGAACACGCAGTAAACAAACACCATAGGTCTGCAAGCTGTGCTCCTTAATGGCCTCAGCTGCCCTGGCTGGCTTCCCGCCTCAAAGGGAAAGGAAGAGCCAAGAAGCACTAAGGTTTTGCTAGTCCCAAAGTGCAGATGCCCTGATGAACTGAAACATTTCTGCCCTGAGCCCTGACTTTTTTTGCCAAAGCGCAAATCTGAGATTCGTGGCTGAGAACAAGCACCTGCAACTGAGCAATGCTCCGGCGTGTCTCTAGGGCCCAGAAAGTGCTCACAAACCTGGATGGCACTGACAGGGCAACCCCAGATGTACAGCTGCATGTGAGGATTGAATGTTCAGGGCAGATGCTTGCATTTATTTGGAATGAATTTAATGTCCCCTTACATCACACAGCTATGTCTCAGAACACAAAACTACTAAAAAGGGCTTGGTGTAAAGGAAGGTTTAATGAACCATCCTAGACCAGAATCACCATTCCCACAAACAGCAGGAGATGGAGTATGCCATGAGGAGACTTCTTGTTTTCCCTCTGCTGCCTGGAATCAAACCTACTGCTCAGTCCCAGTCTTATCCCGATAGATCTGTCTTCTCTATTTTGCCATTTGAACCAGTATATGCAAACGCGTTACAGGAAGAATATGTCTAAAACAACTTCACTTGGATCCTTTGCTGCTCTAGGGACTGAGAGCTGCTGCTCGGTAAGTCACTCTGGGAATATCCCATGGCCTGATCGAGTACTATGAGCATGCCTCAAAGCTGCTATGGATTTATTTTCTGCCTGTGAATCACTGGAGAGGCAAAAAGAGATGCTCTTTCATACAAGGTATCAGAGAGGCATCTATAATCATGACTGTTACATAGTGCTCTTATGGAGAATGATGATTCACCATTTCTTATAATCAAGCACTCAGGGGAAGCCAAAAAAACCTGATTAGACAGCATGCGTGTGGGCAAGGAAGCACCTCATCTCACACCGCGCTGCAGCCGGAGCTCGCTGGGGGAGCTGGAAAAAGGGCTCAGAGGGATATCATGACTGAGAGAGTCATCAAGGGCTATGAAAAATAGTGATGCCACCCTGGTTTAAGGTGTTCTGGGTTCCTAACCTCTAACTTCCACTCTCACCCCTTCCCCAGGCGCATGTTTCTGGCCATCTGCAGCAGGATGTTGGGCTGAACCCCACTAGTCTGAGCACTGGTACAAAGTGCTGCGGGGAGAGGGTTTCAGGTCTGGTATAATTTGATCAGCAATTAAACATAACAGGACCCAATCGTCTGGAGGCAGGACGTGTTAACGCTGATCCAGCAACAGAGATGCTCATTCAGGCCCTTGCGGGGCAGATGCCTCAGGAATCCCAGCTGATAGCACACACTGCCTGTTCTGGTGCAACAAAAGAGTCAAAAAAAGAGCAAAACCAAACAAACGTCACCAGATCTTACCTTCTTTTAGCACTCTTTAGTGCTCTCGGAAGATTAGCATCTTCACTGCGATAATCCCACTCATCACAGAAAGAAGAATCTTCTCCAAAGAGAGGAAATGCTGGGGCTTTGAATAGGATAGCAGATGACAGGCGAGTTATCTGCATCACCAGCAGCCCAGAGCACCGCTCCTGGGCTCTTCTCCCATTTCCTTCATACATACAAACACTCAAACTGTCCTAACTTGAAATAATTAAATCACTGGGGAAAGCAAAAGTGCAGAAGTTGCTGTGGTTGCATTTTTATGTCCCTATTTTAAGGAACCGAAGTTCTGGCAGCGCGCATTTTCTAGGAAAAAAAATGTGGTTCAGTCTATCTATGTGATTATAACCAGCATGAAAAATAAGTGACTGGAGGCTGCTAGAAGAGCAAAATAGCAATGATGAGAAGGCAAAAAGAGATTCCTGGAGCACTACAGGAACAAGGCAGTGCCTGGGGAAGCGCTGCACGCCTGGTAGACGCATGGATTGCATAAGACTTCCCAAAACTTTCCAGGAATGAGCGACTCGTAGTCAGTTCAGCCCCAGGGGCACAGAAACAGCCTTTGTGTTTCTCTGCCTGCTATACCTCTCAAGGCACAGGTTTGAGTTACCTGCTGGCCACAAGCTTCCCCCTCAGTAACTAAGCAGACATCAGCAAAATTCCTGAACTAGGAATTTTGGACCTTACCTGGAGCAGGAGAGAACGGTGCTTTCAACCCTACAAGGGGACTGCTCACCGAACAGTGTGCAGTGGTCATATGCCCATATATTTTATATAAGACCCCCAGCACTTTTGGAGATCTGTGAGCACCTACGACCACAAGTCGCTATCTCAAATGCCACACGACCTTCACCTTTCTTCATGTTCCACTTGTGGCATTTCCATTCACTTACCGCTGTCTTTGTCCCCGCTGTTCACCAGGAGAATGTGGCTGCTGCATTCAAGCTCTGCCCGAGTAGGTTGTCAGGCAGATGTATCCCATTATCCGGCGCTCACAAGTCATGAACTGTTATTTCTCAGCGCGAGGAAGGGAAGTGTGGCAAAACATACAGGAAATTAACTGAAAGAAAGGGAAATCTAGACAGCGAAATCAAACCTCTTAAAGCAATTACTGGGGGAGAAATAGAACTGCCAAGCATATTAAAGCTCTCACACACCTGCTAATCTGTTATGATAAAGGTCTGGCCAGCTAAACTAATAAGGGTATTAAATCTGCAGCATTAGCAGAGACAGCCCGAGGAGCTCATAAAGCCGGGTGCCTGCGGGAGGACCGTTCCCAGCATCAACATGCACGACCTGGTGAACGGCATCTGAGCCCGAGGTGTCAGCTGAGATGTGGCGGCGACTCAGTCACCTTCCCAACCGCCTCCTCTTCCATCTGATGCCGGTCGGACTCCTCGTACGGATGGACTGGGGTGATCTCTGCATTGTGCGTGTGCAGGAACCCTCCTGGGCAGAGCCTCCTTTGCAGGGGGAGCCAGGAGGACCTCGCACAGCCTCAGTTTCCCTGCCTGTATGGGCACAGCACCTCGACCCCGGTACCTGCCCCGGTGGAGCAGCACTTGCCCTCATGCAGTTGAGGAGAATGAGCATTCTCCAACCAAGAGACATCAACCAAGTCACACACAAAGTCTCTGGCAGAGCCAAGGGACAAACGCAGATTTCTTACACCTCCAGCCAGCTACACAGGAGAAAACTAGAAGTTGCTATGCAGCTTCCTATGCAGTGCAAGTCGGAATTCAGAGCAGTCTGACTCGTAAAATCTCCATGAAGACTGGGAAGATCTCTTCACAATGTTAAGGAAATAACACAGCCTCTGGCAAAGCTTTATCAAGGGGTAGATAGTAGATACGCAATAGGAAGAGATAAGCAGCAAAAGGTCACCTTCTAAATCCTTGTGGCAGGCACAGTGCTTCAGTCTGCACCTCTCCTAGTGCAGGCAGAAGTGCAAACTCCCAGGAGCAGCAGTGTGAGGTTCATGTAGTCATTGCTGGATCCAGGGGAGGAAAAGGTGTCTGCTGAGGGGCTCCCCTCGAGGAGCCTTGTCTGGAGGTGTGAGGAGCTGCAGCTGGGACTCCAGAATCATACTTTGCCACAGGTAACAGAAAATCAGATTTGTTCCAAGTGTAGATCAAGCAATGATTTTTCTAAGCCCTGTCTTTGGTCTAGGCAGAGCACATCCATATAGTGAAATGAAAGCACGACTAGAAGATTGCGCTAAGGCATTTCCAATGCCTCCTGAGCAATTCCCAAGTGCCTGAAGAAGCAGAAGAGGTTGTGGGGATGCTGGCTGCTCCATGCTAGTGGATCAAAATCTCATTTGTGGTAGAAGTGTGTGCACAGGGTACCTGAAGCCTGGGAAAGCTCAGACCATGCTTCTTTTTCACTCCTTCAAGAGCAGCACTCACTTCAGCAGAGTCATTTCTGATTTATATCAGCACGAGACCAGAGAGAAGCCCGCAGCGAATTAAATACTCTCAAGGTGAGGCTGCTGTCACATCACTTGCCATAATTCCATTGACTTAATATATCTACTCCCAATTTACCAATCAGAGCTGGATCCAGCACATGAGACTGGGTATGAATGTGCCATTTTTATACAGTCAAATTTGTATCCGAAACAAACACCATATCAGAGCTTCCCAAGAGGTTTGCATTGCTATGCATGCATCTTGCTCCCTGCAGAAAAGTAGAAATCTCATTATTGTCCTCGTGTCAGGTCTCAAGGTCAGGTGTTTTTCAACCATCTGCTTGTTTTACATGGGCACTTGGGACCTGACAGGAGCAACTTCAGAGAAACTGAAGGTTTAGCAACTTTCTGCTTTGGTATTAAACCTCCCTCCTGTGGCCTGGCATTTCCTGGGAACAATGCAGCAGCCTGATGAGCTGCAGGCTCTTGTAGGGAAAATTACAGTAATAAAGAAGAAACAGGTTTTCATCTATATAGGCTTTTGCTGTACACTTCAGGAATACATCCCAGCCAATAACAATGTTTGCATCTTAAGTTCAAAACAGCCTCATTCCTCCAAAATCCAGTGAATATCTGGGTAACCACAGGCTGCAAAAGGAAGCTTGTGGTTCAATCAGTATCACATCACATAGGACACGTTCTGCTGGACTGCGGGACAGTGAAACGGATCTGTACAGACCTGCTGCTCTGGGCAGAGGGGAAAACCCTCCACATCCAGGTGTCTGCATCTGCAGACATGGTGCAGGGATGCTACAGCAGCGGGAAACTCTTTGCTCACAAGTAACAAACTACTTTTCCCAATCTCCTCCATCCCACTGCCTGTCTGAAGTTCAGGCAGGACAAACCAGAAGCCAGAAAACTGCCATAACGGTTGCAGAAACTTAAGTTTTCCTGCAAGGAACAGTGCCACAGCTGGAAACCAGACCTCCTAGCAACAGCAAGCAGATCCTTCCCAACTCCTGCACTCCACTGAGCCTTAAATGAGACCTGCGAAATCCAGGTAGTGATGGGCACCGGGTGCAGGCAGCGTGGCCCATCTCCCTGCCCGCTCTCCTCACTCTGGCTTTGGTTAGCACCAAGGCAGAACAGCAAGATCTTAATTTTTCTCTCTGCAGACTCAAAGCACTTGAGCAAAACATGAAAACCCACAGGCAGCCAGAGGAATTCGTTGCCTGGTCTTGTACTGTGAAAGCGCAGCCTATAACCTATAGGCTCTTTTCAAATTTGCAATTGAAAGCGACTGCAGGAAGTTCTTCAGGGCATGGAAAATCATATTTCTCTCTGATCAGGGTCTATATCTTGCTCTGTGGGAATAGAGATGGGCTCTGCTGGTGAGAAGGATTCAAAAGGAGTGAGAAAGAAAAACTAGCATTTCATTTGTGCTGGTAGCCTGAGCATGATCGGTCAAGCAGCTTTTTGCCCATGGGGAATATTTTGACAGATTATTATTGTTTTCTCCCCCTCCCTGAAAATCCTCTCAACCAAGAGAGACATTACACACTTTTTTCACCCTGTTCCTTGGCACGTTATGCTAGAATAGGAGAGATCTGCAAGTAAAGGGGTGAGACCATGACGTGTGATCTTGGGCAAAGAGCTGTGTGTATATAGAGGAGAAAACAGCTTAGAGCTTGAAACAGCAAGAAAGGACATAAACAAATTATTGCAGGGGAAGCCTGAGATATTAGGTTTAAGGCCTGTCTGCTCTAAAAAGTGCTCTAGGTGCCCCAAAACAAGAGGGTGGGTTCTGAACAGTACAATTGTGCTTGACTCGTAGATCACAAGAACCTGCCATCCACCCAGGGACGGGCAGGACCCCTTCCTTTAGTGATTCCTGTCTTGACCATCTCAAAGCAAAAACTTGAGGTGCTTCCCCCATCCCTTGTAGTGTGGCCTGAGCTGGGCCTTGGTTTCCTTCCCTTCCACCACCAGGAGAGGAAACCTGGCTCTGCCATCGCTGCGCACCAAGGTCTTGGGCCTGAAATATTTGGGTTGGGGTCGTATAGGCTCCACCACAAAGACTGGGCCCTCCAAGGAGGGGTATGCGCACACATTTGTGACCATGGCTATTTAACTTGTCCTTTCTTTGCCCCTATTTTTATTGCCAATGGTTTAAATTACACAAATTAAGTTCTCTCTTGCCTCTACCCCAGACAGTCAATGCATTATACAGAACATTAAAATACGCTCATAATCACAGAAATTCTCTCATATATATTTATAATCTCTGAATTACTGGCATTAATGCAGAAGTGGTTTCGATGTGCTCATCTCTTCTCATTGATTATACATCCACTATATACACCACAAGCAAGATAAACACACTGAAGCTACTCACCCATTAACATCTCTGCCATCCAAAACCAAATGCAAGAGATAAGTTTGCAAGGAAACACAGAGGAGGAGATAAGTACAATTACTGTGATGTGTCTCCACCAGTGCTTGATCATTAAGAATAAGTGAATTAAGTGTCATTCCAAAGAATTCTGGCTATTTGGTGGCTGTTTCTAGTGCAAGAAGCACCAAGCAAAGAAAGAGAGAGCAAGGAGGAAAAATCATAGCGTAACAGAGCAAACTGGTTGGCCAGTTACCCATGCATTAAGGAGCATTTTTAAATTACTGGGGAGGCAGCTGGTGAACAGGACAGGAATCAGTCTATATTTACAATATTTTCAGCTTCATATTGAACCAAAACCAGTTAAGTGCAACCCTCACCCATACCAGTGCTACCCTACCCTGGAGGGCCACCTTTTCTGGTGGCTGGAAAAAGGCAAAATGCTTCCATCTCTCTTTACACACCAAATGCTCCCCAACATCCTGCTTTCAGAAACAGCAGATGGAGCTGACCAGCCTCCATTTCTCCCTCTGTTACTCTGAAATTCTTGAAAATATCTCCCACCCCAGCTCTGCCCTGTCTTTGATGCAGCAAACTGTTCCCTGGCAAGGCTCAGGTGACTTCTCAAAGGCAATTACGGGTTGGCAGACCATCCTACAGCCCTTAGCTCTGGAGCAGGTGGGGATCTCACTCTGAATGATCATGAAAGTGATGGAAAATAATCCCAGCCAGGTGTGAGACTTGCTGCCTTCTTGCATCCCCCTGGAAAGGAATTGCTGCGGTTTTATCACGGGGTAAGAAGAATCAGCTGAATGTACCTAAGCTGTCCCACCAGAGGAACCAACCTCATCTCCATGTAGTGATCATCATCTTGTGGTGGTCAGTAAAGCATCAAAGTTATAGACCCAACTAAATGCAGTCCCAGCCCTCAGGCACTAACAGCTCAGCTGGGACAACTCCATGAACAGCCCTGATCCTGCACACTCTACACATGTAAAAGCTTTGAATTTTAAGGCAGGAGTCCTCCAGTGAACCAGTTTGGTAAATACACTTTTTAGAAAGTCCCCAGCCTCTGCTTCCCTCATGCTGACACAGCCAGGGCTGCTGAAGCGGCAGCTTGCAGTGAGCAGCCATCTCCTTGATTTGCGAGCACCCTTGCAGCGCTGGGCCTCGCTTGCAAATCCAATCAGCCATGCCCGTGGGAACCACTCCCACAGTTGTCCAAAATTCATGGGTCCTTAATGACCGGGAATGAGAATCTGACCTTCATCATCAGTGAGTGATGTTTCTAGCGCTGACTCCTTGCACATTAGTCAGGCTGACTGCTGCTCCCCGCAAGATGCAGAGATGTCAAGTGCACCTGGAACATATATTAGTAATAAGTTACTGGAGGTACCTCTCGGTTTCTTCAATCAAAAAGCAATCACCCTCCTCCCTTCCCCATGGCAACCAGGATCCAATAATCACCTCATCACCTATTCCAAACTGCGGCAGAAATGCACGTTCCCAAAGACCCAGAGCCCTCTCTCTAATAAACTGCAAACATTTGTAACACACTCAAACAAAACATCTTCCAAGTTGCGCATGGATAAATTTTCCTTTCTCTGTTTCAAAGTATCGTGGGATAGGAAGGACAGGGAAGGTCAATATTTAAAGAGCATGTCAAAGGAAAACAGTGCTCTGGGACCTAGAGGGGAAACTTCCAACAAACATGTGAGCAAAGAATCATGAACGAAGTGTTTCATTTTGGCCACGAGGAATCCCCCTTTCTGGCTTTTGCAGCCAAGGTACTGCCAGCCTGAGTTATCAAGGCCTTTACTTCCATCTGAGCCAGAAATGGAAGTCATCACTTGCTGCTTTGCTCTGGTTTCAACAAACTGGGTGTTCGGACCTTCAACCTGGCCAGAGATGCTTGGCTAAAACCAACGGTGGATCTCTCAGTAGTAGCAAAGATTCTGGCAGAGTGTCCGCAAAGGGAGAGCTAGGACTCCCTCTTAAGACACGAGAGAGCAAGATGAGCGTTTGCTCGCATCTGTTCTGCAAAACCACCTACTTCATAGGATTTTCTTAACACTGGATTCTTCTCCCACAATAATCCAGGCACTGAAATTTTGCTCAAAATAAACTTGAAAAGCCAGATTATCTATAAAAATTAAAAAATGAAAGACCAGAAATTGCGGGTTTTTTTTTCCTAAATACTTGTACTATAAAAATGAGTTTGATGGCATGAGAAAAAAGGGGTAATATGAAAAGGTATCAATAACTTGGGAAATATTTCAAAAAGAAATCTTCAGAGAAGAGGAAGGATAGGAACATGTCTGGATAATAAAAATACTGAGAAATTGAAGAAAACATAAAAAGCCTCCGATAAGAAATTGTTGAAATAACTGTGTTATATCATGGCACCATCTACTGGGTATCAGCAGAAACACCTAAGAAATGGAGGAACTGAAACGTGAGTCATTTATTGTTGACTGGACAGTCAACATGCAGAACACACAGAATCATCTGCACAATCCAGGAGAATCACCAGTGCCCAGCTCCAGCAACCAGGCTCTTCCCTGCTACACAGCAAGCCAGACTGCAACAGCCACTTCCATAGGCAATTTCTTTCTGTAGTCTTCAAAGAAAATAGCAAAGTAGGATACATATATTCTCTTTCTGGTTTACACACAGGTAGTGTATGTTAATGTTTAACTAGGAGATGTTATGTGCACATTTTTCCTTTTACAACTAAGAAATAGACCTAAGTGAACACCAGCAGAGAAGTTAAGCAATGGCTTTTGATGCTTTGAAGCAGCTCTTTTTTCAAGCCACACACTGCTAAAAGCAACAGAGCACAGACAGAAGAAAGGATTAAATTAAATTAATTAAATTAAATTAATTAAATTTAATTAAATTTAAGTCATGCATAGAGCACACACAACACCTTCGTAACAGCCTCCTGATGGCTTCTCCCTTGGCTGCAGCATTGGGCACCAGCGTGCCCGGTCTCTGGTGGCTCCTCATCTCTGGCATGCTCTGAAGCACCCACCTCACCTGCCCTGGCATTGAGGGGGACTCAATTCCATCAATTGGAAGTAATTTCCATCAAAAGTCACCTTCATGTCCCCAGTCCCATGGAAACACCAACTTTGCAGTTCATAGACGTCCTTTCTGCTTCATCTCTCCTGCAAGGCAGCTTCCTTCGGCAGGAGCAGGTCCCACAGTTAAACAGGCCCTTCTTATAATGCGTGCACATCCTTATCTGTTCCTGCCACATTTCACAGAATGTGTAAAGATTTCCCAAATTGTCACATTCTGCTCACAGAGAATCACCTCCTGTGTCAGGGACACTCAATAAGATAACATTGTAAGTAACTAGAAGGAGAGGATGCAGGAATTATATTGTTCTCTGCTAAATTGCTTGACTCTAATCCAGCTTTCTTGTGAGGCTGCTTTTGAGTATATGCATGGAATATTTGATATCTGGATTGAATCTCCACCGTTGGATGTCTCTGTGGCTCTTGAAGAAATAATAAACTTCTCCATGCCATAGAGGGTGCTGAGATTCCCTAAGATGATAGGAAATAGAATAGGAAGTCACACGTCACCAAGGCCTGATGCTTCAGTGTGATATCTGGCTAGACTAAAGATAGAAAGGCTGTTAGTATTTTTAGGACCCCAATCTCGGTGACAACTGGCCACATCATTGTGCCACTGAGACACACCTGTGTCCTGAGATTAAATTCTGGAGTATCTAAAATGGTTCTTTATCACATCTTGTCATCTTCCAGCTCCACGGGAACCACCTGAGGCTTTCTAAATCACAGTGTGTGCCATTCTGTAGGCACCTGGATTTAAAAAGTAATGTCAAATTAAAAATAGTCTTGAAAACAATCCAGCGGTAAGATTAGTCAGTCTCTAGAATCTATAAAGAAAGACATTAAATTGAATTCCCCATGCTTCTGTAACCTACATAGGCAAATTGAGAGTTTGGGGTATTTAGGGAATTCAACTTTAAAACATAATCCATGTCTCAGCAACATTATTTCCCTGCATCCCATGTCTGCTTGCATGAAGACTACAGCAGTAAATCTCAAGGAGCAAAAGGGGAGTTTCCACAAGGATTTGTGATAAAAGTTGTTAATTGCCCATGTGATGACTCAGCAAGATACTGGAATCGTCATTGCATTTAATTAGCATAATCAAATTATTCTTCGATAGGCTCTTTTGACCACCTAATTCTATGAGATGTAAGGAAATTTTAGGTTTCCCTATATTTCCCAGCTGGAGATACAAGCAAGTTGGAAAGGTAATTTTCTGAGGACTTAATGATGGCTTTGAACTTCCATTTCCTCCCAGTGCACCAGTTTGTCTCTCTCCTAAGTCAGAGACATTGATTTATTTAGTTATATCAACTTCTGTTTTTGAGAATAAAGGCCTTATATCTGCTCTGAACTAGATTACTTGGATATCTCAGCTTTTAAAGCACTACTGTGATATCTCAACCTTTAAAGCGAAAGACAAATTTTTGCATGACCTTTAAACCTGCAAGATATATTTTTAAATAAGTGTAGCGGTGGCTTTATTTCTCTTCCAGCCCTTGATGATGTCTGTTTTGCAAGTCTATATTTTCACTTTTAGGACCATCAGAAGGATACTACTCAAGACGATTTATGTGTCTGCTACAGTGACATTTTGCTCCTTCTGGTTTTAAAAGAAACAAATAGGGGTTAGCTGAACTCTACAGAGCTGCATTTTGCAAACTAGCAGCATAGAAATAAGCAGGTGGTGAAAACACTTGCCAAGACTGTTGTTTTTCAGCTACTGCAAGACTAAAACAGAACAAGGCTTAGCAACATATACTTTAAAATCCCAATCAATAAAGTAATTGAAATATTTCAGCTTTTTTCTACTAGGTTTTTCTTTTCATTAGAAACAACTATTAGACATGAGTCATACAAAACACTTGAGATTTGCAGCTTTTTTAGAGTGATAGAAAGCCCTGAGCCTTCTCCCGTCTTATCTCAACCCTTTGAATGTCTCAGGTCTGCTACACCACGGTCCACTTAGAAACCATTAGTCACCTATCAGTATATTTAGGAAGCTAATAGCTTTGAAAACCTGCTCTTTGTGAGCAGAAAAGTGTCCTGAATGATCCGTGTGGCACTCAGCTTCACCACGCAGTAGATATTCTCACAGGCTTTGCTTACTTGAGGTTCTTTAGGCCGTTTCTGGCTCCCACCTTCTCCTCCTCCTTGGCCAACAGGGTGTTCCTCCTTCATGTGCGCACCATCATCAGGGTATTTCTGCAACATCTGCCAACCGATGTCACCATGGAGAGCAGTTTGCTGCTGTCATGGGTCTGGTTTCCCAACTGATGATTTTTGCCTTCCAGGCAGCCAGGGAGTTTGCTTCAGTATTGGGTCCAGCTGGGTCAGGAGAGGCATCAAAAGCGCTGTGGCTCTCCATGAGCCTCACACACTGGTGCGGCTATATCCAGGCTCCTAAATCACCTCATCTTCCTATAATATTTACGCTTTTTCCCTCCGAAGAGCCCAAAATTGCCCCTCCGCTGGCTGAGATTCCCCAGGTGGGCACTAGATGGCAAAACCTCATGAGAAAGGGAACTCCCTGCTCTACCTTTGGAGTTGGGCTGCAGAAGGTTCGTAGCATTTTTTCAAATACAGGCAGAAAGAGGGAGCTGGGAAGCCTGTCTGAGCCCAGGCCAGCAGCAAGGCTGGTGAATTCTCAATCCTCTTCTACCTCCAGGCGGAGATATTTGCGCATGAATGTCTAAAGCCATTTCCTTCACAGCTGCTCTCCGCCCTGCTGACCGACTGAAGTCAGTGCTTCAAATATCCCAGCAGGGCAGCCGAGTTGGAGAAGACCGTATCGTTCTGCAAAGATATGCTGGTTCCTTGCACAGGGCATGGGACATGCAAACACGCAGTGGGTAGATGCTTGCAAGCCTCTGAGCAGAGGGCATGGCAGGCTGCTCCTATCAGTAACTCCCAACCAAAGAACTGCCCCCTTTTAACCCCCGTGATTCCCCCACACATCTCTGTGTCTTGCATAACCCAGCTGGGATGCACCTAGCTGTGCTGCTCCTTCTCTTGCTTGTCCCCATGTAGCGTTTTGGGGGAAAACCAGCTTTCCTGATGCACATCAGCCCAACCTGCACGCGGGTAGACCTCCCCGGCATGCTGGAAACCCTCCTCTTCCTCCCACGGTAGGCATCTTGCATTCACCCTGGGATAGGGCATCCCAGAGCCGCAGACCCAGCAGTGGACTTCTCAGGACACATTCCAGGTCCCACTTTCATCCTAGGCCAAGGTATCGGCCACGCCAACTCCGCAGCTTGGCAAAGCGAGGGGAAAACGTGCTCAAGAAACACGGCCTCTGAGCACCGTCTCTGTCTGGAACTCGCCTGCAAAACAGCTCCGATCTCTCAAAGGGACTTATTATTCCCAGCGCTTCGCTGAATAATTTCTGCAAGTAATTGCAGGGCTGAAGTTTGTCCGCAAACAATTCATTAGGAGCATCCGGGCGGCCAGCTGGAACCACACACCGGCTCCGGTTCGCGCTCCTGGGCCGCGTGAGGAAAACCCTGTGGTCAGGCAGGAGGGTAAATAAACTTGTTTACAAAATCAAGACCTCGGAAGAAAAAAAAAATCTAAAGAAATTAGACTGGGTTAAAATTAGCTGTTTCCATGGACACTGTGAGACATAACTGTGACTGGAACAGTCTGGGAGAGAGGAGAGGGAAGGGGATGCCTTGGCTCCCTCTGTACCTGGTACTCAGCATCATCCTGGGGGGACAAACCCACCCCAGCGCGGGGCAGGAGATGGAGGAGCTGCCTCCACTCTGCAGGGATCCAAATGTCACACAGAGGCGCGTGCTGCAGAGCTGTTGGACCCAGAAAATGTCCCCAAAAAGCACCAATGACCCAGAGGTGTGTTTGGAGAGGCCGAGACCAAATGGAAGCACTTCCACAACCGAGGGCTCTGAGAGCACACAGCAGTGCCGGCAGGTACCAAAGTCATCACTCAGACTGTTTCCTGCTGAAATCATGAAATAATAGATGTCCAATTAACCGGGAGAGCGAGACGCAACGAGAAATACTGCTTACAGGGAGCTGGCACGGTGCCCACTGAGTTATAATAAGGATGTTTTATTTGCCTGGGCTTTAGATAACATATTTCTATTCTCTCCCTCACTGCCCTTGGGAGTACTGAGGATTTATCAGCTTCCTGGAATAACTTTGCTCCTCCAGTTCTTCTGAAGCCCTCTCCCAGCTCCGGCAGATCCCCTATAACCCTCAATGTTGCCAGATGAAACACGGCCCATCCAAGACAGCAGATTTTACGGGGTCAGTATCTTCCTACAGGTCCTGCAGCGGGAACCTACCAGTCTCCTCCACTTGCCATAGAGCCACAGCCAAAGGGAGCAAATGACTTAAATCATTTAATTCCTGCAGTCCAAGCTGCACTTTCCAGATTCCTGCATATCTGCCTGGCCCAAGAGCACATCCCAATTCTTAGAAACAAGTGAGTAGGTTGTAACCTCTGGAAAATGGGAGGTATCAGGCAGATAAGTGACTCACTGAGGCCCAGAGCATGACCTGATTGCAGAGCTAAGGCTGGAAACCCCTGAGCATCCGCTCCGCAGACACTAACCCCGGCCCGGCGAACACAGCACTTCCTTCCTCTGTTCTCAGAAGGGGGAACCCACAGGCAATACCAGCACATTCACGTGTAGGCACACAGTTAAACTGCTATTTAAACAATCCAGGAAGAGGACTTGCAAGTTTTATTTCCTTTTTTTTTTTCTCTCTCTTTAAGATATATATATTTTTTTTCTTAAACCACTCATTTTGCAAGGTCTCCCTTTACTCTCAGAGAACTTTATCGGGAAAAAGCTCAAAATGTGTCACTGCTCGGGAAGCAGACCTGAACGCCACGTACAGATTAACCTGTAGGATGTCGGCAGCCGGGATACCAGGGTGAGGGTCTGCGAAGGGCCCTGAGCACCTCGCAACCTGCTGGGGACACGGGGCCTTTGGTCCTTTTCTGCTCCGTGCCGGCTCGGGGGCTGCACTTGCTGCAGGGGCTCCGGGAGGGATCAGCACATCCCAAGGGTTTGCACGAAGGTGGTGACGGAGCTGGGAGCAGAACATGGGACGGAAGAGGCTTCCTCATACACGGCTCTGTCCTGGGAGCTCAGCGGAGTCCAGTTCTCAGCGCTGGAAGCTGCTGCAGGTGCAAAAACGCAGTCAAATAACCCAAAACACAATGCGGCAGCCTTTTCCTGTCGTTCCTTGACCTCATCCTTTCCCAAAGCAAACACTGCTGTTCTTCTTGCGGAAGAGGGGAGGCAGGAATACCCCCTGCTGGCTTTGACTAAACAAGAAAAGAAGAAAAATAAATACAAGCCCAGATCCTGCTCTCTTTGGGCTCTTGTTTAAAAGGGCCCTTTGGAAGAGCAGCCACTGTTGGGCAATGAGCTGTGGTAGCCCAAGGGATTTAGAAATGCCAGCCAGAGCTGGGAGCACAGTGAGCCAAATGAGAGCATTTTCCCTTTCTATGGGGAAAAATGTTGATTCTGCTCTGAGGTTTGAGATCTGCCACAAACACCTGGAGGCAAATGAATGGGGTCAAGCCCCAGCAGGCAGTGGCAATAGGGTCCTCTAAACCAAAGGCCAGCAAGAGAAAATAAAATATTAAAAGTAAAGCAGGCTGCAATTTAAGAGCAAAGCAGCCTTTTGCTGTATGCTCTTTCACTAAATAGCATCCTTGTAAGGAGCCAGGCCGAATATTTTAACCAAAATGTTCCAATAAAAACTCTGTTGCCAGACGCTGTGTTGGAAATTTCCTTACAATCAGCACTGCCAGAAAATAAAAAAACCTCCCCCTGCCAACAATAGTCTAATCTAACCTAAAAAGCTTTTATCGACTTATTGGTTAAAAGAAACACCTTGTCCCTACTGTCTTTTTAGACTGAACCCAGCAAAGCTCAGCTGGGGTCTGGGCTCCGCAGACCAGCTCGGCTCGCAGGCCGTTTTGCTGCTTCTCTCGCACGCAGAGTGAAAAGCGCCGCTCCCAAACCTGCAGCCTTTCCAAAAGCAGGGAGCCGCCTCCAAACACACGGGCCTTTTGCTAAGCTCAAAAAAATGTAATAAGTGCAAATTGCAACAGCAGCTGGAACTGCCCCAGCGTCTCGGATTCACTCTCTCACTCGCTGAAGAGTAATGCTGAGCATATTTTTTAAACAAATGTGCTCCCAGATACCCTGCCCTAGCCTTAGGGTTTGTCTTAGGATCTGTCTTGCTGCGCTGCCTCTGTCCTGTGCTGTGGGGTGAAACAGAAACTTGGTTTGTCCTAGTCATACAAAGAGCTTTTGTTTCCAGATTGGCTCCCAGCACTGTGGCTTTCCCCAGGAAAACCAGGGTACGGGATGCAGAACCAACCTGAGCCATGCCTGTGAAACGACACCAAGAGATGTAGTGTGAAATAACACCAAAAAATGTACTGTCCCCCATACACCAAATTCCTGCTCCCCGTTGCAGCCAGCAGGCCCTGGAAGCAAACCCGGTGCTATTTTGAGAATGCAAGCTGAGGGCCAGCGCACTTGGATTTGAGGGACCTATATGAGCAGAGGAGGAACCCATGCAATCCTGAATCCCGTGTTTTGGAGCAGGGATTGGAGAGAGCTCCCAGCCTCCCTATACAAGGAGTTATTACGGAGCCCGGGTGCCCACGGTGAGTCCCAGCCACGCGCGCTTGGGTCACCGCTTGGCTGCTAACGGTAGCTGCGTTTCAGAACAGGATGAAAAGAAGCAAGCCGGGAGAAAGACCCACACGTGCTGCAATAACCGTCTTCTGTTTAGAGTTACCCAACGCAACCTCCTCCAGGAGGCAAACGGGGCTTGCGGAGAGGAGGGCTGAAGGCAACGAAGCTCTGTTAGTAACGAGGTGCAACCACCAGCCCATTGCAACGCACTAGTCGTAATCATGGTAACAGCTTTCTGCTTGCACAAAAGAAAAGGACAAAACTTGCTTGTGTCTCACTCTACCGAAACCTTCTTGCAACTGCTTAACCATGTCAGACGTGCTCCCCTGCCCAGGATCTGTGGATTGATTTGGACATCTGGCCTTACGGACAAACATACATTTACACAAAGACACTCACTTTACATCCAAGACACGTGTAAAGGTCATGAAGACTGAAACCCATCCTGACGACATAAGAACCTTCTTGCACAAACCCTGCATGCCAGGAACCAGCACTGGGTGCCCGTGCTACGCGGAGCAGGGTCCCCCGCTGTGCACAGCATTACCCAGTGCTCCGGAGATGCGTACACACACTTACTTCATTGATTTCCCATTAACTAAAGGTCACCGAAGCCTTTGCAAAAAGCTTTATACTCAGCACAATTGCTCTAGGTGGCAAATACTTGCGATTTACCCAAGAGTCAAAATATACCCAGTCTGCAACAAGTAAGGCAAAGGTTGAGAGGGGGAAATGGAGGCAGAGAGCAGGCCCATAATGTCATGTGGAAGGTTCTCAGCACCCTCTCCGGCACCTCCATGTCTTCCCTGGTCCCAGCCTGCAGTAAGGACAAATCTGACGTTTTCCTGTAGAAATCCCTCAGCTTTTGGCAGCAGCTGGGAGCAGCTCTCCCTGGCATTTCATTCCGCCCAATACTGCTGGGTTAGACAAAAGGATTGGCCCTTCCAGTCCCTCTCTGGTTGGGATCTAGGGTGACTGTGACTGCGTGGCCACCTCCTGCACATCCCCAGCTCTGCTCCCCTCCCTGCTGACCGCTCTTTTGGCTGCCGCTGCCTTTTCGACGCGCGTTTTACTGGCTCCGCTCTATTCCTGCACTCCTCCCGTTTTTCCACAGAGAACTGTCCAGGGTCCAAATAAAACAAGACTCGCTCCCAATTGCATTTTCCTCCGTCCATTTTGAATTCCTGCAATGACAGAGAACCAAACACTGAAGCTGGAACCTCCCTGCCGCAAAACGCAGCTTTGCCAAAGCTGCGGGGGATCCACGTGCCTGGGGGATAAAACACGGGATTCGGGAAGGCGCTGCCTGGTGGGTCAGGAAATCTCCCTCGTTTAACACGCGGGTCTGACAGCGTGGGAGCAAGTGGATACCAGCACAGTCTGGCACCTCAGCGTATCCCGAGGACGAGAACCTGCGCCAAAACGGGGACATCCTTTGCGGGGTGGAAAAATGTTTGTGAACAACTGAGCCGAGTCCTCTCTGCTCTTCCCCGATCCTTGCAGAAAGGCGGGGATGCCAGCGTTGGGTGGCTCCAATCCCCCTCAGGGGGACAAGCTGAAGGGAAGCGGAGCAGCTTGCTACACAAAACGAGCAGCAGGGCTGCTAATGAAAACCACGCTCCTCCGGCCTCTGCCGCCCGGCCGGGGAGGACACAGTCATCACCAGCATCGCCAGCTTTCAGAGGTCGAGGACATGGTTTGGCCCCGCAGAGAGGAGAAACACGGAGAACAGATGGGTCTGGCCATGGTTACATCACGCAGCAGCTCCCAGCAGGAGCCCTGGCCTTGGCCCGTCTGCATCCGCAGCGGCTTCTGCAAAGGGAGCCCCTGCGGCCCCTCGATGCAGCAGAGCAGCAGTCCCTGAGCCCGTGCAAGGCCCTCGCTCAGCACCCTGCCTGGCTCTGCATCCCAAACGTGAGGCTGAAACAGCTGGGAACACAAACCAAAGGCTGGGAAGCAATAACCCTGGATGTGACGCAGCCTGCTCACCTGCGCCAGTCTGACAGAGTCGCACTGGGGAACCGTGACCGTCCTAGAGGGGTTATTCCATTAGCACCTATTGATTATTTTTAAAATATGTCTTTTATATATGGCCTTTTTTGAGCCTTTAGCATTCCTGCGGCAGGAATCCAATTTTTAATCTCATGGAACAGTTTGAGAAGAAATGAAAAGCCTACAGAAAGGCGATTGCTTTCCACGGGATATTAATGCAGCTTTCTCCAGGGGTTTCCAGGGCTCCAAGCAGCAGTTCAGGTCTGTCCTGAATTCCCTGCACTTCCAAGTGAGACTCCGCATCCCTGTGCCAGGCGACAGCAAGCGGCAGAGACCCACCACGGCTGCAGAGCCAAGGAAGCGACCCCTTTGGATGCAGCTACTGTTTTTGGAGCGCTACAGAGCAAGGAGGGCCCCGCTGCCAGGTTTGGATCCTGGGAATAACATGCACAGAGCTGGCACCAGCAGGGCTGGCTGCAGGTTTGTGTGTGCCCGGCTCGGTTGGGGCTCGGGGCTCGCTGGCAGGGGAGACAGCTCTGCTCCCGAGCCGAGGGAACCACTGAGGGAACCGCTGGGATGCAAAAGCTGGAGCCGCCCGGCCCGGCGGGAGCGGAGCGCTCGGCTGGGAAGAGCTGGCGCCGCGTCCCGGGGCCTGGGAACAACAAATGGGATTCAGATGGGCCACCACGGAGCTGCCGCATGACACTGGCTCCCTGGCGCTCACAGCGACAGACTCAGCCTTGAGCCCCAGCACCGTCCCCAGCGCAGCCCCCAGCCCCTGCAAGGGCCAGCTCCAACCTCCGAGGCCAGTCCCAGGCTGGATTTAACCCTGTAGAGGCCGCGACCTGCCCTCTCCTTGTCTCCCCAAAACCAGCTAGCAATGCCTATATTAAATCCCCCCATTTTGTTTCTCCTTCTGGAGAGCTCCCTAGCAAGAGCAATGGGCTCGAGGCTTCAGACTCGAGCGGTACAAGCAGCTCGGCCTCCTCGGCGCTGCCAAGTCACCGTCTTTCCCCGCGGGCCGCAGCGAGGTCCGGCTTACATAAGCGGGAACAAACTCCCTTTTCTTCCGCACCCTTTCAATGCTGCCATTCATGCCTGCCTACCATCCTCCCAGTGCCACCTTGGGAGACTCGACACGTGCAGCCAAAACGCTTCATCCCACACATCCTCCCGGGTACGGCGCCTGCAAGCAGCGGTGCCATCCTGCCGACCGGCAAGAGGACTGAACGGTTAACGTCAAAGCTGCCGAGGTGCAAAGGTACCCGTGCGCGATGGGCACGGCGTCATACAGCGCGATTGTCCCTGGGGAAGGACCGCGCGAAGACTTGGGTTTGGGTGCTGAGCAAGGGCTATCGCTGGTCTCGGTTGCCTTGAAACACCTTGGTCGAAGCCCAGGTTGTTTTTGCAGCTGTTTGGCCTGGTTGGAGCCGCCGACTTTGGGCAACACCAGGGAGAAGAGTTTGCAGGGGAACAGGACACGACTTTGCAGGTTGAGAGAGAAACGCAGAGCCAGGTTTATGTTGATGCGAACAGGCTGCTTCAAGGCATCTTTCTATCCCTCATAAAAATCAGCATCCGTCTGAATAACCGTCTGAACTCCAGGACTCCCAGCCCTCTTTTGGCTTGTGCCCAGCACGGATGCAGACTGCCTGGCCTTGCCAATCCCTCTGCCGCTATTTGTCAAACACTGAATTCCAGCCCCTTTGGAAAAGCAGCAGGAGGGAGCTGGGGCTGAGCTTGAACTCTTTGTCCTCCTCTCTCCCCCTGACACTCGTACATCATCAGGACAGAGCAAGAAACCCACAAAAACTGCACATTGCCCGAGCCGGAGGCTGTGTCCCGGCGCCGGCAGCGCCGCGGTCCCAGCACAAGGCAGCCCGCTCGCCTCTGACGACCCAGCAGAGCGCTGGGGAAGCTTCCAAAGAGCCGCGTTTCCCAGGGCAGCAATGGGAGACGTGGCAAGAGGCGGCAGCAGCACCAAGGTTTGGGCAAACGGTCGCGCTGGCCCAAAGGTCCAGCTGCAAACACAGCTCCGCTTCCCAGAGCGAGCGGAGGAGGCAGAGCCCCAGCGGGCTCGTGCCATCCTTGCGGCTATGCAGCTTTTAAGCACAGACAGGCTCTCCTGTTGCTCAGTGTTTGCAGCCTTTCCATGCATTCTCTGCCACCTGCACAACCAGGACACTGCTGCCCAAGGTGACATTTTAGAAGGATAACGCTCTGCAACCAACTTGTTCTCCATCCAGAAGGACTCACATCCCCCAAGCAATCCTGAAAAACACTCCTGCCCTGCAAGCCTCACACGAGCGCTCATCTGGGACAAGCTCTGGCTGGGAAGCACAGGACGACCTGGGTATGGACACGCTGGGGACGAGCCTGGGCAAGGGATTGATGAGGGGAGCAGGGAGATGCGCCGGGACAGCACTCGATCCGCAGGCGTGGAGGAAGCAGCTGCAAGGAAGTTTGTGCTGCTCGGACTACGCTGTCTTTGGCAACGCATCTGCACTCCGCTCCCAGCTGCTCACGTTTGCAAATACAAAGCACCAATCAAATTCAGATTAAAAAGAAAAAGCACGTTGCCGACAACAGATGAAAATATCCTTGCTGAACCTCTGAAGAGCAGAAGGAACCCACCCTTGAGGAATGCAAATATAGCAGCATCCAAGAGACTCCTGGGACTACCAATTACAGGAGATGAATTTCTCAATGTCTTTCTGTTTTACAGCAATTAGCTGGTAACTCAAAAAAGAAAAAAAAGAAAAAAGAACACTGAACAGATCGACACTTTTCTATTATTAGTTTTAAGTAATGATTCAGAAACAGGAATTTCCTTTTTCCTCAAGCTGTAAAGAGCTAAGCATCAAGAACCTGATTGTGGCTTCAGGGTGATTCAAATCGCCCGTGTCTCTGCAGAAATTAGAGAAGAGACGTGGATATGATGAGAAACAGATCATTTGTTTCTGGAGTAACTACTCGCTATTACCTTTAATTTGCAGGTAAAAAGTGCAATACAGCGTGTTCACTAGGGAACGCAGGCAACGCAAAGGAGAGATGTGCACAGAGGGATGGAGGGGTAAGCAGAGAGGGGAAGCCACGGCTGCAGATGGACTCGGAAAGAAATTGCGTGAAAAGGGAGTTTAAAGAAGTCTGCTTAGGATCTGAGGCTGCCTCCTGAGACCTGCCTGATATTAATCACTGATGCCACCTACGGCCCAAGGAAATAACAAAGAATTTCAGCTCCAAAAATTGTTCCCTGCCCAATCTGCTAAGTAGCCAGTTTTTGCAGAGTACTTCAGAGAGAGGACAGAAACACAGATTCAGCTGATGTGACACAAAAACACCTCTAACAGCATTAATTTCCTTTGGGAAGCAGCCCACGTGCTCCCAGCACAGTGGGCAACCATCGCTCCTGCAGCAGGATCCAGAAGGCAGATGATTAAATCTGCATCCCTCATTGGGATAACCAGCAACGCAGCCCACAAGGACGCGGCGCCGCGAGTGCTCTGAGACCACGTGAACTTTGAGCTCACCTTGGCGCACGCTGATAAAGGGGTTTCTCATTGCTTCTTCTTCCCAGGATAACTATCTGCATCCCTGCCACGTCCTCTTAAAGCTCTCCAGCCTGCCCGAGCCCAGCTTAGAGCTGCCACAAACAGACACGGCTGGGAAAGGTGCCACCAACAAACCCATCCCCAGAGAGATTCGATCGCTCTGCAAACCTCCGTAACAAACCGCTCTGAAACAATACACAGAGGCTGATGCATCATTTCTTGCAGTTTTTCTTTGACTCTTTTTTTTTTAATTCCTTCCTTTCCTTTGCCACAACACACACTTCGTATTAAATATCTGAAATATATTAATTTTTAAAAAGTATTAATAAAAAGCTAGTGAAGGACACAGCTGGCAGAGTGACGGAGGGCAGAGACCCATTGCAAAACATTGGGACTTTTAAAAAAAGACGACCTGAAAAACAATGATAACAAAAAAAAAAAAAAAAAAAAAAAATCCAGGCATGTTTT
>JAWLRI010000191.1:2493094-2517631 GCA_034781795.1 Crypturellus tataupa | reverse complement strand
AAACTGCCTGATGGACTAGACCAAGATCAGCAACTTGTGCTACGTGCGAACCCAGCTGGATACAAGTTCTTACTCATAGTTTGCAGGGATGTATTTGAGGCAATATTCTACAAAGAATATACTAACACATCAAAAACTATTCAGACCATACCACAAAAAGGGTTTGAGATTAGGTTACTACTAGTTCTGGTCAGCCTTTCCCGTGGTAATTTATCACATGACAGTCCATCTCCTGCATCAGAGCTGCTGCAGGGTCTCTCCAGCAGCTCTTCTTCAGCTCCTACCTGGATAGTGGCTCATGGGCAGCTGGACCTTGGTGGCAGTGGGTGAGCTGCCAGCAGCCTTGGACATCTGGAGGAGTCTAGCTGGGTCCAGGTGGACCTCACAAGCATTATCCATAGCCAAGTGTGAGGGAGTCCAAAGCCAAGCTTTGGAAAGCTGAAAGATACCATGGAGTTGGGTTAACCTCAGTGTCAAAGACTCTCACCTCTGACTGTTGCCACGTCATACCAAAAAGATTCCCTTTGTGCTTGTGTTTGGGCCAGTCTGTTTAATCATGAAGTCACTGATGTTATAGGATGTCCCCACACTGACCTGCTGAATTCTGTTTTTTTGGATGAACAGGGAAAAGTTGGGTTGAGATGAGTATCCAGACTCCCTTCTTTCTGACAGGGAGGTTTAAATGATGTGCAGCTGTCACTATGGAAAGAGTATGCAGAGAATATGCAGAGACATTAGTGTGAGTGAAAGCACAGGCCTTTTATCAACAGAAAGATGAAAACCTGATGGTCTTACTGCAATCCCAGCAACCACACACCTACACGAGAGCTATCAAGCTGCTGGGAAAGCCAGAAGCCAAGTAAGCCCAGTAATACAGGATGCAGCAAGGAAGGGCTCTGGAATTCAGGAAGGAGAGAGATTTTGTCCCCTGGCTCTGACAAAAGTTGTTTCCCAACTGCCTCTGTCCAATGCTCTCAAAAGCAAGGCAGGTCGTGTTTTAGGTATATAGGTATATGTACATATCCCTGTAGGGAAGGGAGAGCAGTAATGCTGCTCTGCATTGCTTCAGTTCTGCCTCTTCCTCCCATCCCAGATCCCTGAAGCACTCAGCACGGATCTCTGGCTCTCTGGACTGCCTGTCAAGTTGTAGTTGCTGTTAGTTAGAGTGTCCCAGCACCAACTCTGCAATTAATTGCCAGGTTAGCAGGCAATGAATAGGTCTGATAATGAGCAAGATGCGCATTACCCGCCTGACTCCAGGATAATGAAGGGAATATCAAGCTTCCCTCTCCAGGAAAGGTGTTTCATGTTCCCAGACAGACCCTTTCTGATCTCGTCTTTATTTAGGTCCAGATGCTGAGTTAGATCCAGAAAAGGGCTGTCTTGAGGCTGCAGGAAAAGGGAAAAACTGCAGAAGTTTGAACAGATTTTTCAGGCTGCAAAATTCCCCTCCCTAAGTCGAGGCTCCCAGCCTGTGGCCACAAAGGCCCTCTTGCTGCCACGGGCTCCTTTCAGTAGCTCCAGCTGCCTGCTAACGCGTCCACCCCCGCCGGGAAAGAGCACTCCAAGTAGTTTAATCACTCCTGTAACAACACAACAAGCAGTAAGTTTATTATTCAAAGTGAAGCCCAACTCTTTGTCCCATTCATTCAAGATAGTCATAATAAACAAGAGACACGGCCGCTTGGATTTCCTGCTCGAGACTGTGGCGTTTTCCTGGCAGCCCCTTGCAGTCCCAAAGCACACGCAGGTTTTCAAAGGCATCTTCTCCCTTCCTGCTGACAAGACCCAAGTACCTCAGTGCCTGCTGTGGGCAAAGGGAGGCCTCCGGATAGGGAGGCCCATTTCAGCAGTCACTTGGAGCGCTGCACATTTGCCCACATAACCTTTGGGCTGCTGTCTGCCACCAAGCCACGTTCACCTCTTTCGAACCCAAAGTGACCCCTGAAGATGAACTGAAGCTGAGGAACTGAAGATGGAACAGAAGTTGTCAGAGCTACAACACTGCTGCTTTAAAGTAACAGGCAAAAACGCAGTCCCGGTTTCCCCAGAAGTGAGAGGAACCTCCCTGGTCTAGGAACCCAGGAGGTAACTGCTCGTTGCTATAGATCGTTCACGGGCAGAGCCTGCAGAGCCGGCCAGAGAATCCTGCCCTGTCTCACGAGACGCAGTGGAGCTCGGGCTGTACCTGGGCCACTCTGACCCTGCCAAGCCAAGAGCCTTGCAGCTCACACTGCCTCACCGACCTCCTTCCTTCGGCTTTTCCACGTCACTGTCACCTGCAGCACTGCACGCAGGCGGGAGGACGTCTTGTTGGCAGCAGTAGGTTCCTGAGCGCGCTGCTTGTTTCCTTTCACGAACAGCTGCAAGCTCTAAATGATGCAGGACACACGCAGAGACGGGCAGCTCTGCTGTACTGCCTTGTGCTGCGGAAAGACTCTGTGTCAATGAGCAGCAGGGTGAATCCCTCACTGGCGGCACATGCAAACCCTGGTCGCACTCATATTAGTGTGAGTTTTGCTACTGATTTTCCCTTTATATCATGTTAATAGAACATGATATAGGAGAACATAGTAATGAGATGAAACCACCTGAGCCAGCAAACAGTTTTCTAAAGCACATTCATCCACACATTCATCAGGAAACAAGCACATTCATCAGGAAGGATCGCTCCTTCCTGAATGATTCACTAGCTTAATCCAATCCCACCACAGTTCTGCTATACATGTTTTATTTATTTATTTATTTTTGGTTGCTTGTTTGTTTTTCTACCAAGCAAGACACAGGCAACATGAAAGCAACAGGAACTTTTCATGTATCATACGTGTGAACACAACCCCCTGCATTTCTCCTCCAGGCACCAGGCCCTCAGGCACCTCCTGAGCATTGGTAGTAGAAACTTCTGTAATTCCTGCGACCTGGATGCTCCCTCTGGAGCCCTCTCTCATGTCTAAGAATCCAGACGATGGGTTCAGGAGGTCATGGATCACTTCATTACAGATCTGAGGGTAAGAGACAAAAGACGTCAGTGTGAAATTGGGCCCTTGGAGCAGCCAGGAGGGTTGGGCTAATCCTGCATTTCTTCGAGGCGGAAAGGAGGAAGGGAAGATTCAAGCTGTTCAACCCATTTCGAGGCAGTGCTGTTAACACGACTCTGTGGCTTTCAGTCATGGGCTGGGGTGGCCTCATGGTGTGAAACCAAGGGGAACTCTGCTTCCCAGGACACCCACTCCCAAGGTGCCCGTGTGTAATCCAGGTTTTCTGGGGTAGCTTCAAGGGCCCCGAAGAAGCCAAGAATGCAGATGTAAATCCCTGGCTCACAGTCTGTTCCTAACATGATGTAAGTTTTTCCTGCTCCTGTTAAAGATACAAAGAGCAATAAAGAATAACTTCCATATGAGCAAGTTTCCAACATGGATGAATCCCATTTTCTTATCAATTTTTGTCCTTCTTTCCTTGGCTTCATGCAGTTACTCCTGCCTCTTCCTGTCTCAGTGACACTGCCACAGGACAAGGCAAGTGCCATCTGAAAAGGGTGGGAAAACGACTTGCAGGTGGCCAGGCAGACGGTTTAACTACCTAATGTTCAGGGTTGTATTTTAGTGTAGTCTGTAGCAGGCTCTTCCTGCAGCTGCATCTATTCTCCTGTGATCAAACTGTCTCTAGCTTTGCACACAGATGCCCTCATCCTCTCTTTCTTTTTAATGGGAAGATTAATCTTCTCTGAATTCCACCCTAACTGAGTTTTCAAAGTTAGGACAGCTTTGCTATTGTTTTGGCATTTGAGGAAGATCCTCACTTCCCTTTGAGAACAATGTTTTAATGCTTTAGTCCACAAGATAAGCAATTATTTGACATTATAATTCATTTATAGTTTGTACAGATATATTTTATTCATCTGAAGCAGCTCAGGTACAAGGACTACATACCTGTTGCACCATAGGCAAAAATGATTGCATTGTAGTGAGAAATGACTCCTTTTATCAAGCTTTTGGTTGTGGACACATACCCTTCTTCCTAATTCAGTCAAAAAGAGCATAAGTTTTTGGTCAGGCATAACAGCTGTCCAAATAATCTATACCTAATTGCATTCACTGTGGTTTTCTCACTATATTTTAAAAATTCCTGGGCACTGGAACTATTTGTGAACCATTCGAGTGCCTATTCATCAAAGTGAGTGGAAAAGCAAAGATATTTATTGAATTTTCTAAAGGCTGGCGAGATACTAGAGCCTGCTAAAACAAATGTCCTCAGATGTGGTTATTTTCTTTGACTCTGAACAGGGCATGCCTTGCTTTTGATTTGTGCCTGCTGACGGGAGTAAATTCTCTTCCTGAACTTACTCTCTCTATTGAGTAGTGCCACTGAGACTCTAAAAATATGTTTCAGCATACAAAGGTGCTGCATTGAAATCTCATGTGAAGCAGAGAACAGCCATCAGGATTGCTTATGAAAATCAAGCACATTATACAGGCACTGATGAAACCTTCATCCTGCACTTCAACTCTGCCTGCAGAGCATGAATCACTAAGGGCTCTAAAACTCACTTTATTACCCATAAAACAAGTGAAAGAGCGAATGTGCATGACAGAGCCAAGCAACGTGACAAAGATCTCAGTCAGCAGCGACCTCAGGAGACCCACCGGGAACTTGATCTCTGCTTGCCGCTGGTAATCCCGATGAGGGGAAGCGAGAGGGTAGGTGGAGCACTGCAGATCTCCCTCCTCTCTAACACAGAAAACACCTTCTGTCCTTCTTCCTTCAGCACCCTGTGCGTGGACATCTGGATCCGGGGGGATAGAGCTCTATTTGGCCACCAAAACTTTCATCAAGGCAGGGAAAATGAATCTCATATTCAGGCTTTTGGTGAAAGAGAGGAGGCTGTTACCTGGGTTGCTGTGTGGTCAAAAACCTTATCAAATACAAATGTTTTTTCCCAGCATCCGTTAGCTTGCAAGATGTCATCTGGATCTTCACTCGGGTCCCTGAGCACGACCATCTGCTGCAAAGCAAAGCCAGAAGAACTTGTGCGTCTTCTGGAGGGCTATAAAATAAGGGAAGCAGAAGTGACAGATGGGCCTGGGGTTTGGTTAACGGCCTCCCAGGATTTTGTGCAGCGCTGTCGCTGTCGTCTTTTGGCCAGAGGAATGCTCTACAACAAGCTTATGGGGCAAACTGTGTAAACTTTGGCTTACAACTGACTGCACAGCTTCTGTCATCAGAAAGCTGAGAGTTGATGCAAAACATTTTAGACGTCTGCAGTGCAGTGGAGAGTCGCTGCATTGGGTAACTGCAGCAGTTACAGCAACGTTGCACCCAACTAAACCCCAAGTAGCGGGGACAGAACTTCTAAAGCTTTATTTGCAGCCAAATGCAGGCTGAAAATAGAGGAACTATGAAGGAAAATAAGTTCCTGGGAGCAGAAACGCCCACAGTCATCTTCCAAAGCCTTTCCTGCAGAAACACTGACAGAGATACCCGTGTCCCTCCAGTGCAGTAATTTCATCCAGAAAAATAAGGGTGGGAGAGAAAAGAGGCAGAGCAGGTTGCAGAACAGGTTCTGTTTCAGTCCCTTAGGATCTATTTTGATACATAATTATCACAGTACGTAATAATTACAGTGGAGAAGGGGGTTCTTTCTCTTCTGTTGAAATAGCCTGTAAGAAGGTGTTCAAGTGCCCAGGAAAGGGACAGACAAGCGTGTGCTTTAGATTCCAGAGCAGCTTTCACTCTCTCTCAGATAGATACATCATTAGATGAGCAAGTAAAGCACAGAGCAACCACTTGACCTACAGAACTGCACTGGTGTGCCTGGCTCAGAATAGACCAGCAGCTAGGACACGTACCCATAGCTCTTCTGGAAATGTCAAGACTTTTCTTTTTATCTTTTGCATTTCCTGAAAATTCTAAGTTTCCAGTGGTTTCCCACCAGCGAGTTTTCACTTGCCAGAAGACCATTTTCCCCTCCTTTTCCTCTTGCCGATCCACCTTGGGCCCTAAGAGCTGAAGCATCCTGAGGACAGACTCTAAAGCACCATTGCAGGTACACGACAGGCTCACCCAAAAGCACGTGGCACCACTCAGTAACGTGACAGTCCAGCCAACAGCCGCGTGGAGATGAGGTCAGTCTGTTTTATTTAGAAATCTGCTCTGCAGCACTTTGTGGTCCCTGTGCTGCCCTGCCGTGTCCAAATTTTGCTTGCAGTGCATGCACGCACCTGAATACTTTATTCTAGCTGCTCTGAAGTTTATTTGTGCATTAGGCAGCAGTAGGATTATGGGGCATTGCCTTGTCTAACTAGCAGCTACTCCAAAAGCACAAACCTTTCACAATTGTGCGAAGCTTTAAAACGCAGCAAGATGCACAGCCAATTTTCATTGAGGATCAATAAGCAGCTAGAAATGGCTCTGAGTAAGTTAATTTGTGACTAAAAATAGCCAAGTACATGATGTAACCAAAAATGCTCCAAGAAATTGCCCAGTCAATTAACATTTGCCTTCATAATTACATTTACATTATTAAGAGAAAGTCATTCTCACAGATAAAGGTTAGTCAGTCTAATATAATGTTCACTTCCTTTCCAGATTTCCATTAGAGGAAAATAGATTCCAGGGCAGGTGATAAGAGTCTGAATAAGCTGCACAAAAATAAAGCTGACGTCCTTGTGAGGTTAATGGCGGCTAAAAAAATAAAAATAAAAATAGATGTTTCACCAGCGAGACACTAAACAAAAAATCCATTACTAAGATAATCATAAAGGGAAAACGGCGATCTGTGCCCTCTGCTTCTCAGAGCTGTTAGCGTTAGAGCATTACGTGCAGGAGACAAAAGGGGTACAGAGCTGGCGCGCGTTCAGCAAGGCTTCAAAGAAAGATCAACTGAAGCAAGAGAGAAAAGAAATAGAATTATGTTGTAAGAGGAGGCAAACAAAAAGGACACGAAGGTGTATAAATGCACAGTGATGTGGAAAGGTAGGCTGGGACCTGCCATACGTTCTGCCTCCCTCAACAAGAGGGGAGGGATGCAGCACTGGTGGAAGGGGCTGCTTTTTGCAGGGGAGCGCAGCAGGACGGGCCTTCCGCGGGGTTGGGAGCAGCCACGTGGGACCCCACAGCCCCCGCTCACCTGCTCCGAGCGCGGCCAGGCTCCCTCCTGCTCCTCGGCACCGCTGCGGGGACGAGCGCCAAGGGCCGCCCGTGCGGGCGCTTTGTGCCTGCGCAGAGTGCCTGGACCTGAGCACTGGGGCTGTCTCCTCTGTCTCGCTCCATCCGCTCCAATGATCAGCCTGAAAACCTTGAGTTTAACATTTGGAGACTTTAAGCAAGTTTAGAAAATTTGAGCTGTTATTTCTCCCTTAATTTGCACTTTTATCTTCACAGCTTCTGCCTCCCTCTTTCCCCATTTCTGTCTGGGACACAGCAAGACTCCAACTGATCCGCAGAGAAGTCGGCAGGGGGAAGGCAGCCCTGCCGGAGCTCAGCACACTCGCCAAGCGTTCCCAAAACACGGATTAAAGTTATCCAAGGCAAAGAAGGGGAATTGCATGTCAGTAGGTACCCGTTTCATTTAATCCCAGGTAGCAATCATTAGGAGCCTGTGGAACAGGATCAGAGCAAGCTGCGCTCCGTGCAGATCCCCAGGGGGGCCCAGAACTTTGTTTATGTGGAACTCACTGCACGACTGGAGCGATTATAAGGCAGCAATTAATTACAAGTGCCTTGTGATACAGCTCAAGCTGGTTGATTTAGTAAAGGAACAGGTTACCTCATGTTGAAAGGCAGGCAGTCTGACAGAGACGTTATTTTGTGAAACACACAAGTTATGCTCAAAAGCATTAATAATGTTCAGGCTGAAATATAGGGGGGTTGTTGAATTTTTAGGAGAAAGACAAGAACATTATGGCAAAATGAAGCAGTTGTGGGGCTAATCCTGAGGGCCCTGGAGTCCTGCTTTAGCCCCCCAGCTCCCTTAGCAGCTGAGGGTGAGTTGCACTGCCCCGGGGTCTCAAAGCTGCTTGTCGGTCCCTGCACTCCCCAAAAGACGACCAGTTGTGATGGTGCACAAAGAAGCAAATATAAGTCACATCTAGGAGCTGTCCTTGGGAGTCTCAGCGAGTCAGACTTGAAAAAAAATATTTTCACCTTTCTGCAGCTCTTTTCCCCTTCAGAAAATGCAGCAACATCTCCGTTAACTAAGCCTGATAAAACAATGAATAATGCACTTAAATGATGCCTTATCCAGAGGATTCCAATCATCTTGTTAAAAAGTTACAACTAGTTTCTAAAGGAGACAAATTTATTTCTTCAGTACTAGGTCTAGTCACCTATCAGTTCTGTGAGGGTCTCCTTAAGGAGCTCCAGCTCTAGAACCCTCCAAGACGGGTTATTTTTGTGCACCCCCAGCAAAGGAACATGCTTCAACTATCGTAATATAGGATGACTCCCTAGCTTTGGATATCTTTAATTCAGATAAATGAAACGATCTTAGCTCCATCATCTGCCGGAACACTTTTGAATTACACTGTTATGAGCACTTAATTCCCATGGGCCAAGCTCTACCGTTGCCCAGAAGCCTCGGAAGACACAGCACTGCCCTGCACACCGCAATCCCTGCGTCCACGGAGCAGGGCTCAGCACAAGCCTCACCTGCACCCCTGTGACTGCCAGGATAGTTCAGTTAACCACCCAGGGGAAGACAAAAAGCAACCCCACACCAGCAGCACATTCAGAAAGGTCATACCAACCCTCAAGGGTTGTTTTTTATTGCTGTTGTTAACAGAAGGAACGCAAGGTATTCCAGATTTTACTGGCTTTATTTGAGAAGAGAGATTTCTCTTTGAACAAAGGTTTCCATCTCTGCCGCTCTCCTATTTCACCACAGTGGAAG
Organism: Crypturellus tataupa; assembly: GCA_034781795.1. Classification (NCBI taxonomy): domain Eukaryota; kingdom Metazoa; phylum Chordata; class Aves; order Tinamiformes; family Tinamidae; genus Crypturellus; species Crypturellus tataupa. The sequence continues at coordinate 2,508,744 of JAWLRI010000191.1, read as the reverse complement.
ACAGAGAACACAAGATTTCAGTTTACAAGCAACAGGGTTGAAAACTGAAACTCAGAGCAGGGCTTCCAAACATCTCTGTTACTGTGATGAGGTAGGGAAATGCCAAAGCCCTGGGCTGCAGGACTATAATCTCAGCTGCTCTCAGTTTATAACAACCCAGGGCTCAAAAGCAGAACAAGGCACAAGGTGACCCCCTCTTCTAGGGCTAACAAACACCACTCACCTGGATATCCAGCTTCATCTCCCGTTTTACACCCTTTTGCAGGGTACTTTTACTCAGCTTTTATTTCCTATCACACAGAGCTCTGCGCTAAGAGAGCAAGTGCGGGGCTTGCCCCAGAGCCCAGGAGCACCGGGAGAGCTTCCCAGCGGATCAGGAGGGGACAGGGCTGGGCAGGACCAGCACCTGCATCCCCATCCCTCGTATCCATGCGAAGGGACTTGCTGCGAGCTGCTGCTCCCGTGTGGCCAAGGTGGAGCTGGGAGGGTCCCGGGCCTTATCCCTCACCCGGGGCCACGCACACGGGGCCGGAGTCACGGAGGAGGTTGCAGTGGCAGGAGACAGAGCAGGTGAGAGGTGACACCCATGGAGAGCAGGGACAGAAGCTACATTTTTCCCATGGGAGATGATGGCAGGAGGCGGCAGCACCAAGATTGGACTGCAGGACTCCCTGCTGCACCAAGGCATTGCACACCTTTCTTTCAGGAAGGCATCGGTCCATTCATTCTAATGCCTTATTTAAAAAACACAGCACATTTACCAGTCAAAACTCATTATAAAAAAAAAAGTACTAGAAATTAAGAGGTTAAAATTTAGCGTAGCAAGTGTATAAAACTTGCTGTATGAAGTTTGCATTAAAGGAGTGTAGCTGGTTAAAAGATCAGGAGGAATTTTATTCATTACAACCCAGGTTCCGTCTCATAGGCTCGTCCCTCCCCCAGAACAATTCCTAGCATTACTCTGAGATACATCAGGTAGACTAAATCACCAATTACATCCCCATAAAGCAATTCCTCTTGCATGAATTTTGCAAGAAGCATTTGAAATAATAAAGGCTACAGCTATTTAAGTGAACAGTGTCCCATCGGCTTCCAAGGCTCCGACAGGAACTTCAGAGTTTTCTTACTGATGATCAAGACACACGCTTAGTACGCTGAAGAGAGGTGTATTAGGAGAGAACAGAGCGGTGTGGGGCTGCCCTTTACTCAGGTTACTCCCTGCCTTTCACTTTGGGTCTGCCAGAAAAGCTGCTATTTTCAGGAGAGATAGGAGATGAAAAAGAGCCAGGAAGGCTCAGAAGCAATTTCTGTGGAAGGCCCTGGAGAAGAAGACAGATGAAAATCCTCATTCTCCTCCATCCATTGAAGGAAAAGCAGCAGGCTGGCAATCTTCTGTCTAAATCCATATTTTTAATCTATGAGCAGAAATTATGAAGTTGCTGCACCAGGTTTAAGTACACTTCTACCTCCCTTAACAGGGGAATCTAGGCATAAAAATATATATGTAACAGGGAGCCATAGGCACGTACATAGAGAGTTTTTCTCTGAAAGTTTTCAGTCAGTGCTCACTAATAAGACTTAAACTCTCTTACAAACTAATACTAGCCTCAGGAATTATAGAATTAGTTTAAGTGCATTCATTTTCCTGTCCTTCCACTAGAGTTAACAGGTCAGCCTGTAGTGATTTGCAACATCACTGTTAAAAACAAAATAATCAGAATAGCCATGAGGAACCAGGATAAAAACATTCCCAAGCAACTGTGGATTCAAAATAGCAAACACACTATTACTACTCAGGGTATAATTACTATTATTCAGGGAAAGAATCCCTACAAACAACACACAGCCAGTCTGGTTTTAGTATAGGTCTGCTTTTATTTCCATATTCAGCTCGTTGAGGGAAGAGATCCTTTCCCAATCTGAAAGGAGGAGGATATAGCCCACTGTAGTGCTGTTTCAGCACACTAAAGCACATCATACGAAAAATGGTTCTGCTGCCTTTTCCCCCCAAAAAATGAACACCTGTCCATGCACTTGGGACATAAAAAGAGTCCTGAAACAGAAACATCGTGCGTGTGTGTAAGACAGAGGTGCACTGATGAAACCCACCTCACTGGCAACAGCAAAAAACTGCCAGTTGGTAAGCACTGCACAGGAGTCGGGAAGTAAATACTGGTAGTAGTGGATTTAAAAAGAAAAACAATTCATAAAAAAAAATTAAAAGCAGTGCCTTTCCAATATCCCACTGCAGCAGGCAGCAAGATTTAAAGGCACTACAATGTGTCAAAATGGTGAAAACCTGGTGCATTCACCCTTCCAGAGTGTGGGAATATGGATTAAAAATTCCAAAGTTGACGTAGGCTTTCCAAAAACGAACCTCTTTTCAGCACAAGATACGTTGGTGCTGCAGGAAAGAAGAGAGATGAGTCAGTCACTGTGCTTTATACAAAGAGCTCAACCTTATCACAGATGCCAGCTGGTAAAGAGTTACAACTGTGCACATCACTTGTTCTTAAACTGATGCTTACTTAAATCCAAACACCAGGCAATGGTTCTCTCTTCTCTCCATATAAGGTCTCCCAGGTATGGGACACAGTCAGAATAGCTAGATGCAAATGTATTAAATATTCTAAAGTTACCAAGTTTTTGGACATGGACAAGAGGTGCACTGTCCATTTTTTACTCCAACTCCATTAGGTACCCAGAGCCTAAGAGCTGCAGAAGGTAACACTGTGCATCTCCCCGTGCTCCTCCCTAAGGGAAGTCTGAAACTGTGACAGGACAGGAATAGTCTGGGGATTAAGTCCTGCATAAGTGCCTTTACTATTGAACCATCCTCTCTCTCCTGAATGTAGCTTTGAAGCTTCCTAAAATAAGATTTCCTACATCAGCTGCTGAAAATAACTTGTATTTTTGACATATAAATATACCATATGAATACACAAATAGGGAATTGGGAAAAGCTTTGGATTGTACACACACACACACACACACAAACAGCAACAAGCAGTGAGAATCCATATATGAGAATCTGTTACTATCAGAATTCTAAACAATGTTTCTAGAAAGTATTTAAAAATCTACTCAAAGGTAAATCAGCCCATAGCCAGCTTCCTATATGGTCTTTACTACTGTTAACTAAGCAGGTCAAATCTTCTGAATGTATAGATTTTTTTTTTCTGCTGAGAGATAAGTTATCTTACCACAGTTTTATTAGATTACTCTGGTTCTGCAATGGTAATAATTTCTTCATTGATAAAAAACTCAACAGTCTCCTCCTCCCAGTCATCAACGTTGCTGTCCAGTTCATCTGTGTCCACACCTGGAAGGGAGCAAGCATCAAAAATCTTGAACAAGGCAGCAAGGGAAGGATTTGAGGCATTTAAATATGCTTTCTGAAACTGCAGGGAAATTAGAGTTATTTGCTATTTTGAATCAGAACAAGGATGTGCCAAATTCATTACATCCAAAAGACAAACACAGCCTCTCTCACTATAGGGTTTGGAGGATTTTTGGTTAAAGACAACACCCAGACCTGTTTAGAGTCTTATCCCAAGGTCAAGATGGTGCTTAGCCATCTTGAGGAAGGACTAGCGGGGAGGGGAGAGGGCACCAAGAGCTCAGGTACTAAAAAATTTGGTAGTTGACACTGAGTTCTCTCCTTTGCAAAATCCATATTTACTGAGACTCAAGGAAAAAAGGACAGCAAAAAACCTTGAGAAAACAACAAACTAGCTTCGACAAGAAATGAAGGAAGAAAAAAAGTGAGTAACTTCCCAAAACAGAGCAGTTATTTGGTAACAAGCAGTAGTTCTTTAGCAACAAGTCATTACAAGTGCTGTGTGTGAATTACCTCCTCGAAGCTCTAGACGCTCGTTCCTCTGCTCCAAGTACAACTCTTGGGCCATCTTGCGGTATTTTCTGAACTCTTCCATCATCGTACGTCTCCTTTCCACCAGTTCCTATAGAGGCAGGAAAACGTAGTTAATAAAACTCTTCAGTAAATCAAAACCACATGGGATAGGTTTATTAACAAGCCTTTTTCTCATGATCACACCTTCTACTGACATTCCTCCCCCCAGCACAGAGATATCTTTCTCCTGTGTAATCAAAAAGCTATTCAGGCAAGGTTTTAGCTAAAAAGTAGCTAAAACAGCAAGTCACTAAAATCCTTTGCTTAATCAGATGCCTCTCCAGATTTATTACACTTTAAGCAGAGAATTCAGCAGCATCTGTCTGAATTTCCTGTTAGACTTAGCTCTAAAGAATTTGATTCAAACAAGGACAAATATTTTGTTACTCAAGATAGATTTAGCTTGCATATGATCACTACAAATAAGGTATCAATTACACTTTTTTTTAATCTACATTATTAGATTCCAAAAGTGTCTTGCCTTTGAAGCTTTAGACTGGCTCAGACGATCCTTCTGTTCAAAAATCTTGGAGTATTTCTTCAGGTCCTTCTTAATTTGCTGTAAAAGAGAATTTATTTCAATTAGGAGACCACAACCACAACCATCATATTCCACAAGTGACTTCTGGTAGACCTAGGCAGGCTCAGCATTTTTGCCAAATATCTCTCTTTTAGGAAATTCTCCTTCAGTGTAATTTTATTTGCAATTCTTGTCTTGTAACTATAGATTACTACTTTTAAAAAGCACTTAAAGCACTACCTTTATCTGATCCTCACTGAGCAAAGTAACTGGTCGGGGTCTCCAAAGAAGCTGGCAGAACCTGTCTTTGTTGTTCTTCTGAAGCAGGCGGCCTTGGAAGGTCCATAACCAATAGGCATTGTCCACCTGAAAGAGAAGTGAGCCATCTTAGCCAAGATAAGCTATAACTTAATATTCTAGACTTTACTCCATGTCTTTTAGAGTCTACAAAATCAGTGTTCTTCATCAAACAAACAAGGGTGCTCTTGTTAGCACCTTCTCTGTAGAAGTTCAATTCTGAAAAAAAAAATCCACTCATTTGTTCCACAATTGTTCTGTTTGTTCCATAATAGCTTTGCAAGAATTTATCTTTGGAGCATCACAAGATTTTGAAACCCCTTTATTATATCCTCAAGTGTAAGGCTCCGCACTTGTACAGGAAAAGCTTAAGCTGCAGTGGCTAGAGCTATGGGATATCAGTAAGAGAGACACTGTACACCTTGCTGTTCTACAGGGACCAATTCAGAAAAAAAGACACAGTTCAGATGCATGAACTGCCCTTCCAGATCTTGTTTTGGACAACCAACAAAGCTAATGGTTCAAAGCTAAAGGCTTCGAGATTAACGGATAAAACTATAGTGCAGGTTGTGACATAAGAAATGATGGGTGTCAATTTTCTTTTCCCCATCAAAAGACCTTCTCAATACCACTCTAAAGGGTATTAAAAAGTATTAGTACCTTGTGACTCCACCAAGACACAGAAGTCACAATGTATCTGCCTGTAGGATCCCACTCAACATCTGAAGCTGTATAGTGTTCAGCAATATTCATCATGGTGCAGTCAGATGTATCAACAAATGCTAAGGCACCATTCATGCTGCAAAGACAAAAACAAGACAGATTGTGATTTTTAAAGGCATTCCACAAGCTTCATCTTCAGAACTCTTTACTAGAAGGATAATTCTTTACAGCAACCAACAAACAGGCTAACGACCTGAATGTGTTTCTGGGGTTTTAAAACAATGTGATGAGCAAGCATAAGAATGACATTATACATCTTTGTTTCTATGTTCAGTGACGCTTACCTATTTTGTTTTGATTCTTAATGTCATAACAAAGCCAGATAATAGCTGAAATATAGCCAGAGTTCAACAATCATACGTTTAGATATATTTAAGTAGTGAAAACATGATCAAAAATAACAGATTTTTAAGATGAGCAGCAGGGTTTTTCTAAAAACACGTGGAGGAAAATACTACTTAACTGATTAAATAAAACCTTCACTTGCTCTGATGTACATCAACTCTGCCTTATGAAACATTGCCCAGAGTGTACAGGGCTACAACAACTGCAGAAAAACAAAAGACCAGCTATCTGTAGTACAAGCTGCATGTATCCAAAGTCAATGTTTAACTTAGAAAGTAAACAACTGAAGAGTGTTTCTAAATAGCACTATTTCATTAAAAAGTCAATTGACTGATGCAGCAGAAAGAACAAATAAGTTAACAGAAAACTAAGCTCTATCATGAAATTGCATCTCTTGCTTTTCTTTGCTTTTACAAAATGACAGTAGTGTGTACATAGCATCACAACTGGGACAGCTTACAAGCAATTAAAAGTCTTGTAAGCCTTGGCAAGATCAATTATCTATTAAAATCCAACTGAAAAATTATAATAGGTCAAAGCTAGATTCTTCAGAGTCCTTAATATAAGACGATATTCAACAACAACAAGGAAATAGTATGCAAGACTTTTTGTTCATTTCAGGGTTATGGAAGTTTGTGTTAAGACCATTCATGGAAATACTATACACTTCTTGATTAGAAATTCTAGCCTTTTTCCTGTTCTAAAATGAATGCACTGTCCAGTACGCCATGAAATACCCACCTTCTGAGTCCAGCCAATACTACAAACTGTCCTTGAGGACTCCAGAATATTGTGTTTGCCTGCTGTTTGTCAAATGTTTCTGGAAGGAAACAATACAAATGTAGAAAGAAGTCTCAATCTAATGCCATTAAGTAGTTCATAAGCAGTGAACTCCATTAATCGCTCAAAAGACACTTCTGAACTCTGCAAGTAAGTCCTAACAAGGTAAGCACTATACTTCTAAAGAAGTAACCCAGCAGCATTAGAACGTGCAAAGTTAACAGAAAAAGAAAAGGAGGAAAATCAGAAGAGCACACCACCTGACTTGGACATAAATTACATCTCAAGGGAGCTTACTAAGTCTGTACTATTGCCTTGCATGGGTTTCCCAAAGATCACAAAATTATTCTGCTTAATGAACCCACTATTCCCAAATTTGGGCAAAGTCCAAGTGAAAACATAGTTCAGATGTCATCAGAAACTCCGATTTCTAGAATACATTGAGACATACACCTAGCATCACACTATTTACCACTAAACTACAACTGCAATTGTATTGTCTATGCTATTGTCATGCAAAATGCTCAATAACTGGACCTTTCACCAGCTTTTAAATCACTTACTTATCAGTTCTATTTTCCCGTTGTTTTTAACATGGTAAAAGGAAACTGAAATTCGAGGTGTTTCTCCGTGCAGCACAGCAAACTTGCTTCCATTTGGTTCCCAGGCAAAGGCTATGATGCTTTCTGCAAAAAAAGTAAAGAGGATTTAAAACTCAGCCAAAAGACGAAACAGCTATGATTTAAAGCCGTTAGCAAAGAAAACCAAAAGGCTGGAGGAATCATGAGTTACAAATTCTGCTATAAGAGACTACCTCATAAAGCAAAGGTTGATGAAGCAAATGCAGGATTTTTTTTATAGAAAATGTTTCAGTCACAAACACTGGTTCCAAATACTTTCATCTGCTACAGAATATGCTCAGATAAGCAAGTTAATTAATCCACAACCTTAGCATCTTTAAAGATGCAAAAAGCAGCAGAGCTGAAAATATTAATTACGAACATAAAGAGCAACTAAAGCTTGATTGCTCAGACTTTACACAAGTCCTGCAATACAAATACTGTAATTCCCACCAAAAAAGAACTGGCTTCCTAATTACCATTAAAAGCTATCAGGTGTTGGGAGTTAAGAAAAGTGCAAGTGTCTACAATAAAAGGTTGCCTAAAACACTGTTAAAAATCAAAACTAAGATCAAAATTAAGGAAACACTTGTCATTACCTTTCATTTCTACCACATCTACTGGCACCTGTTTCTCTCTCATTCGGAAAATCTCAAAGTTGGTTACTACACCCTGTGAAGACCAAGATCAAATCGTTATCCAGTCTAGAGGCAGTACAGGAAAAAGTTTCAATCACTAGATACAGAAGGATGACTAAAGAATTGGCCTGGCAGTACTTGTAAAGAAAGTCAGAGACATGAATTTTTTTTCCCAGAACAAAATGGATACATTCAAAAATGCTTCCTTTCAGTTTTCGTTACCTAACACATTGTGAATTCTTGTTCTGATAAAGAATAACGTAAGAATTCTTCACAAAAAAAGTCTTCCTTTCCAGATAGTTAAGAAATGCAATTAATACAACTAAACATAAGGTTCATTATGCAACATGGCCTACAGATCCAACAACTGCACAACTGCAAGCAGAGGGGTGAGGGGGTCTGGATTTCATCCATTTTAAGCACAAGTCCAAGACATCAGTAAACTCAAAGCAAATATTGAATGCAAACGTTATGTGTATGTGGTACTTCAAATACCATACTTCAAATTCCAGTGGGCGGGGGTAGGCAACAACAACAAACTCTGACATCTTGTCATTTACATTCTATCTAAATTAAGACAGTAATGTAAAAGAATAAGGTGTCAGTGTGAGAAAAACAAATTTTATGAACACAATCAGGATCCACACACCTGTGTACCTTTGGGAGTCCTGTCTACCTTCACACACAGGTAATCCCCATTCTTCTGCCAGTGCAGTTTACAGTCGACAACATTGAACAAATTCCGCACACGAATTTCTTGTCTAGAAGGCAGCTGCATCAAAGTCACTCTTGCTGGGATGTCTTTGTCCTCAGGCACCCAGAAAGCAATTATGTTACCACCTGGAGACCATGAAAAGTCTCTACACACAAAAAAAAAGTTAGAAATATTCCATTTAAATTTTTAGTTAGGAATATTGTAAGCATAAACCATCCTCAATATTTTAATTGAACATTAAAGTAATTCAGCTCAACTGCAGACAAATACTAGCTTTCAATAACACAGCTAAAGAGAGACAGTTGGAAACATTAATAACTGTATGTAGCTTATGAAAATACACAATTGAACTGCTGTTTAAATGACCAGTAGGACTAGTGCAATCAGAACAACAGATCTCAAGATCTCTCCATAAGTGGAGAGTAAGTAAAGTTATGATCCCTTTACCAAGTAATCCCAACAGGTCTAAGAAAACAGATTTATTGAATAAAACAAAAAGTCATAGTACCTAGCATTTCGACACATATAAAAGAAGCTAGTTCCATGTCAGCAGGCAACATGAAGAGGTGTCTTTAAAGAAATATGCTCACCTTATCCCATTGATTTTCAAGCTTTTTTTGTCCAACAAACCCATAGACTGAAAAAAAAAGGAAAAAAGGAAAAAATATGAACTTTCAAATTAGCCATACATTCCTATATTGTCCTCATAGTGGCCCTCTTCTCATTTTTAGAATTCATACAGGTAGGAAATTAAGTTTAGAGTATTAGGAAATAATTTATCCCATATTTTTGTATTCTGAATATATGTATATTGTAATTCTCAACAAAATGATTTTCTATATTTTTTTGAAATGAGCATGTCGGCACACATTCGAATAGAAAAGCAAAACAGCTTAAATTAGGATGCAGTTTAGAAAAGCAAAACAGCTTAAATTAGGATGCAGTTTATAATGTCTTTTGGACATTTTGGCATTCATCTGCTATTAAGAATTTGGAAGTGTCATGTAACTGATGCTATTGACTCTTATCATGTAGTATATTGAGCTCCCTAGGCCTTTTAGAAGCACAGTGTGAAGTTTACTCTGGTTTCGGCTACATTTTTTTCACCCAGGAGAACAAAAGACAAGAGAAAATAGATTTCCTTTAAGCCTAGACCTAGTAGAGTTTATTATTAAAACGTATCAGTTAAAATACTATGGGAGATGTTGACCTACTAATGGAGTATGCGTTGGATGGGAAAGGACAAAAAAAAGCAAAAAACTTACAGGCGTTTCGTAGATGCTGAGTGTATCTGAAGTCATTCGAGCAAAGAATTTACCATCATGACTCCATCTAAGCAAATCAGAAGAGAAAAGAATGTTAAATAGGTAACTGCCTTATTAAACAGAAAATATAAGACAACTTGCTCTATATATTCTGTCCTCTATTGCTCTTGCTCAACCTACTTAAAAATAGGCCAGTGAGCCGAGTTTTCACAGTGGAATCCTCTCTTCTTTTGCCCAGTCAGAATGTCCCAGATGATAATAGCCTGAGGGTCATCCTGCGTGTCCATCAACGGGCTGAAGGTCACCAAGTACCTACAAAAGAAATAGTTTCATGGTTGAAACTAGCATGTCCATACAAGTAGGGCTTTTCAAATCTAATGCACTTTTGAACAGCACTTTCTGCAGTGGAGTCCTTTGGAAGTAGAGAAAAATAAAAATAAGCTGATGAAGGAGAAGGCTTCCAAAACATTGTATTTCCCCCCAAATCCTTATAACCAAAGAGGTTCTAGGTTTATGCACAAGTCTTTAAAGCAATAGGAAGTCACCAAATACAGTGTTACTACAGTTTTGCTGTGAGAAGTTATTATTTTAGAACCATATATTCAATTGAACTCTTCCAACCTTAACTACAGAGCCATGCTAAGCTTTTCTCCATTAAAAAACTCATCTCTTCATTACAATAATACAAAGTCAAAGCTCTCTGAAGTATCTATCATTTGAAAGCTAATGAAACGATGCACTCAACTTAGATCACCTCTGATTTTGACTTTCTGTATAGAGCTGTCTGAGGCAAAAGCAAGCAAGGAATTTACTTGTTATGAACAATAGACACAGAAGATGCTACTCAATCAAAGATTTTCAAAGAACTACAAAATCTAAAATAACAGACGTTGCATCCAAATTAAGTTTTCCCTCCCCTCCCCTGGGATTGTAATGTCTTTGAAGGACCTGTGACAGTTCTGTCAAACAATTATTCCGGATTATTTTCTTCAAACATTTTTCCTGAAGTTTAAAGAAAAAAGACTAAAAAAAGAAAAAGAGAAAACAGGTAAATTTTCACTCATTCTGAAAGAGATTCGTACATGAAAAATAACACTTCCAAAGGCAAAGAAAAACTGAAGACCTCGTACACATGAGATCTGAAAGTACAGCACCAGAACACACGTGCTTCATGATTTTGATCCTGAATCCCAAGTGAAGTCATGCTGCGTACCTTTCACAAGGCGAGAAATCAATTAGCTGCACTCCCTGATGACTAAACCTCTGAATCTGCTTGAACTTCTCTCCACCCCAAAGCGCGATACCTCTCTGGTGGAACGTAGCCAAGTAGGTGCCTTTCGGGGACCAACGTACATAGGTTTCTGTCCACCGCTGGGGGAAGAAAAAATTATACACAAAGGTTTAATTTCATGCTGGATTCTTATGGGAGAAGAAAAGATTCATGTGTGGCTTGCAGCATCACACCTTGCAAATCTATTTACTAAATGAGTGTTTCCAAATTAAGAAAAGCTTTGGCCAAGAGTGACGTTTAGTTTCACGCACACAGAACTTACTCCTGAGGTTCAAAAGTACTAGTAAATTGAAAGAGTTTCAACTAATCCCCCAAAATATTTTCCAAGAATAATGTCGTCCTTTGTACTGTAATAGACAGTTAAACACAAGGAAAATAGACCTGGCTTCCTTTTTATTGGCTTTCAATCCTAATAAGAACATATCCTTCTCAGAAGTTGGAAGTATTCTAAGCTTCCACACAAAGATGCAGCTCCTGACCTTCACCTGAGGCAGAGGGGTATCGGCAATATAGACCTGGAGTACTGGCCATGGCAATAAACAAGATTTCCCACCACCCCAGAGTCAGTTTCTTTCTCTGATGATTCAGAATAGTTAAACGAGCAAGAAAGTTCCTAGTACCAACAGACAGTTCGCAAGAAATCAGCTCCCTGCAGCAGACAGGTGCACTAACCTTTACATGCTAATACCAAACCAGCTACTCTGTTCCTCTCCAGCACTTGTAGTCAGGCAAAAAGATTACAAACAAAATATTTAATTCAGCACTGAAAAATAGTACTCTTCAAAGATCTGAAAACTCAGAGTTTTGTGAACCACCTATAATACACAGAGGAGGAAACTATCAGGCTTCATGGACAGCTAAAAGACAACTCCACGTTCCTTTTTTTTAAAAAAGTAGAGGTTTTCCTCTACCTAAGCAACTAAGTCTCATTCAAAAGATGCAATCTCACTCCTCCTCTTTAGAGGTACAAGAAAGTCATAATTTTAGCAACAAAGAAAGAGATTTCAATTTTTTAACCATAAGAGATAAAGTATTTTAAATATTATAGAACTACTGAAGGAGACTGACAGTGTATGTGCAATGTACAGCACTTCCAGGACACTCACTGCTCTGTCCTCAATTTGAACAGGCTCCTTGATATCATTCCAAAAAATGGAGGTCCGGTCTCCTGACTCAAAGATCACACTGTACTGATCCCTACAGTCTGGGTCTTCCAACCAGTAGCGCAGATTCCCCTGAGAGAAAAAGAAGCAAAAACTTCATTAGTGAGTCAAAGGCTATGATGACCAGTTAGCCAAATTAACATCCGACAGGTGGAATCTTGTTTTATACAGAGCTTGCACTTTGGAGTACTACCACTGTGAAGAAGTTTTGCAAGATGAAATTAAATAATACAGACCACTGGTTACTGGCTAAGAGTACAGATCATAAAGACAGATCAGTCATTTGATGCTGCTCAATAATTCTTGATCACAAAACTTAGGTTTTTTAGGTATTTTTTTGCCTCTAAATTATTTATTTCTTCAGAGAACATTTTATAAATCTAGTGGTAGCAACCACTTAAGTTTCCCTTGAGCATTTAAAACTATATATGACATTTTCAGAATACCATTTTCAAATGGCTTGTATCAAATCCTTCTTTACGCTACATTTTACCTGCTGTGGAATTAGCAGCAGAAACACCAAGTTCTGCCTGCCACTTCATGACAGTGAGAACGGAGGAACATAACCATATAATCAGTGCTGCTACTTAGATCAACATCATTAACATACCTGGTTTCTATTTTCATGTGAAAAATACAGCAGTGAGGTGACTGGTTTGTATTATACAAAATATTCTTTCTACTTTTTCAGAATACAAACAAACAACACAACAGAACTTACCAAATCCTTAAACGGCTGTTTCTCAGGGATTTCCCATTCATCACTGATTGTCATGTACCTGCAAGAATTCGATTAGTTACACTTGATGCAGATTCTCCTGAATATAATCACTCCACAAAGCCATAAAGATACATGATAACTGCACTCACTTATCAAAGTCTGTGAAAAGGTTGACTCTGAAAGTGTGCTGCTTATCCAGTTTGTATCCATCTGCATTCTTCACAGCATCCACAGCATGGGATGGAGACATGTACTCCAGAAAGATGTACCTGCAGCAAAGGAATGTGAAAGTATATTCAGTGTTAACTACGTAACAGGTTCATGCTAAAAAAAGAAGCAAGTGAAATGAACCTTGAGTTCAGTACACAACATCTGTAAATAACTTCTTGCCCCTAACTAGTTAAGATCAAAAGCAACTAATTTCCAACTTGGCATTATGCACGTATATGCTTCTTAGCTGAAGAGGAAATACAAGGACAGGTAGTACTGGCCAAGTAGGCAGCTCTCCCTAGTTGTATAGCAACAACTTGAATGTCTAAAAATTGAAAATCTTGCTAGAGTTGCTCATTCGAAGACATCTCAAAGCACAGCTCTTATTTTCAGCTTAACTGAAAAGTAATTCAGCTTTATCCTTGCCACCAGTACAATCTAATTTACAACCCAGCAGCTAAAACTTACAATATATTGAATCCATGTCTGAAGCTGTTTTCAAATACTTTTTTTCCCAAAGCACCAGAAATACATTTTTCAAGACTAACTAAAGAATCATGAATACAGAGTGTTTCCAGTAGGAGTTATCATGACTTACCCCTTTGTCTTCCCATCTGCTTCTGGATAAAATTCATTGATAATTTTCCCAAATTTGGAAAATATTTTATGGATGACATTCTTCAGTTTCTCAAGTCGGTCTGGTCCAACTTGGGGAACATTATCCACAACTATGACCGAGTCAATTCCATCTGCTTCCTGTGGCTGATCTTTCAGTATATCACCAAGCAATTCTGCAAAGAAAAGGTAAAGGAGAAGCTTAGACACAAGTCTACATCATGAAAAAGGAAGACAGAAAGATGAAAACAAAAAAAAGTAACACAAAAGAAACAACTTTAAATTTGAAGTAAGTGATTTAAGAATCCTAGTAGCAATGCTGGTTTGCTACTCTATCAAAAAAATAGCTGAAGTGAATATAGATCACATTCTCCAAAAGATACTTTTCTGCCGAGTCTCAGTGCACAGCAGCCATCTAATAAAAGAACTTCCTTGCCAAAAGGCAAAGCTTCTTAGTTTCTTGATAAGCACTAATTGACTAAAGTTTGAAGTCTTTTCATAAAGAATACCTTACATTAAGGACGTCACTAGTCATACTATTAGCTTGTTTCGGGAGTAGAAACCGACTCATGAAGTCCTCAAAAATGCTGATAGAGCAAACAGCTAAAAGACTCAACTACACAAGCTCTGACTATTAGACCTACCCAAATTATAACCTGATGACTTTGATAAAAAGAAATGTAACATGTACTTCCCTCCCACATTACAAGAATTGTAGCATAACTTAAAACTATCTTCTGTACTGGAAGCTCTGCATGTCTTAACATTATTATAATTATGGCTGAGAAGTCAAGCTCCATCTCAACCTTTAATTAAGCAAGAAAATGAAGCTATTCTAAGTAGAGACACTTAAAGCTGTATTAAGCACGAAGCAAATGAAAATGAGCACACACCTCTTTATACCCTGCATATTAAACTACACTAAGAGCTCTTTCCTAAAATATCTAACAAATATATAGAGAGGACTTGTTGGTATAATGGGTTGTTCCACCCTTGCACTATAAGCTTCAGGTTTCTTTCTAAAGGGATTGCTGGGAGAACAGAAGTTTTACAAACACAGAACTGAGGACATTCAGAAACACTGTAACTCAGCATGTGCAGCTTGTATATTGTTCATACATATCTCTATACATAGTTCATCTGTAAATTATGCACAAAATTATTAGTGGCAACAACAAAAATGTATAAACACTTTCTGTAGAGTTCGGGATATCTAACTTTAATTTATTCCTCTAGATAATGCTATTAGATTACATTGTATCCACTAGCTTCCCAGTAGGAATTGAAACATTTCTCCAGTTCACACTGCCCAGCTATGGGGTTGCACTGATCTACAGGGTCAGCAAAAAGACACTGTAAAAACTGGGCTAGTATTGCTGAGTCCAAAGATACCCCCACAGGCTGCCAAATATCTCTAACACAAAGTTGCTTTTAAATCTTTTTGGGAAGAAAATCCCACAGTACCCCTAGCTATCCTATTCAAACATGTACATTTTACCCTTTGTCTATATTAAGGGTCTTTATGGTCTAAGTGTCCCTGCAATTTACAGTTAGCTTCATTGCCTTATGATGTTCTAAATATCAGTTACAAATTTTTAATTGGGCCACAGCTGACATTCTGGCCCCCCCCAAAAAAAAGGGGGGGGGGGCTTAGCTTATAAAACCAAAAGAGTTACTGCACACAAAGTTTTCTACCGATTTGGATAATATGCTTCACAGAAGTTTATGCATAAACAGATGCTGGCACATAAAGATTTTGTAGTGTTCCCACTATTTCTCTTTACAATACTTATTACACAAAAGTCCACGTTTATGTATAAACTGTGAATAAAAA
>JAWLRI010000191.1:2457823-2485221 GCA_034781795.1 Crypturellus tataupa | reverse complement strand
GGCTGGGGGCCGCGCGGGGCGGGCGGGAGCGCGCTGGCCGGGGCTGTGCGGCCCCGCGTCCCCCGTAGGTGCTGAAGGGACGTTTCGTCTTCCTTCCCCCCGTCCTCGTCTGCCAAAATGCGTTCGGTAAGCACTTTGGGGGAAAAATATATATATACCTATCTATATCTATATCTATATGTATGTATCTACCACATATATATCCTCATGAAGTCGCTCGGCAGTGGCTGTGCGCGGCCCCGGCGGAGCTCGCAGCAGCGCTCGCTGCCAGCGCTCTGGCGCGGAAGGGACGAGGGGAGGATTGCACTGGGAATATTATTTATTTTAATGTTATTGTTGTTACTTACAATAGTAAACATGTAATATTTCAACCAGGGAAAGTTTTTAGAGGCAGAGAGTGCTGTTGCACTCTTCAAGTTCCTTTAAATACTCCCGTGCAGGTAATTATTGCTCTGTGGGTAGTATTTTCCTGTGTGTGGAGGGGGAAGCTGTTGGAGGTTACAGGTAGGTAGGTTTCACACATGGAGAAGCGATGTGGCTGCTTTCCCTGCCCCGTATGAGAGTCCTTTTGCTAGGCCTGTGACGCTCCCTGTGCTGATAATGCTTGTAAATAAATTATTTTGAAATATTTTTGTCCAGGACTGATGTAAGATATTGGGATATTGAGCAGCAGCCTTTGTGGAAAAAAAAAAATGTCCTACTGTGTCAAAGAGAGAGCCTGTTCAGGTACGTGTGCTGCGGGCTCCCCGGCCCGTCGGGTAGGGATGAGGCCGAGCTGTCCCTGAACAGGGTGCTCTGGAGCTGATTAACTCTGTGCTGGTGGCGGTGCTTCTACAGCTGATCTCCTCCTGTAGAAAATCTGACTTTCTTTGGCCATCAGTGTATTGTATGCACTGCAAGCAGGTATCTAATGATCTCAGCAAAAGGAAAAAAAAAAAGTGCTTTGGAAGCGGGAATGCTTCTGTTTCTGGCATTATGATATGGACTCGCGGATCTTAAGGGTTTCACCCCCAAATGTAACTTTCTTTGGAGGTCAGCAGTTTGTCAGTGACTATTTTGGGAGGATCTAAATATCCTGCGTAAATGAGACTCTTGACAGGGGCTGTAGGTACCCATCTCTGCAGGATGTTCTAACTACTTGTATTTGTACAATTGGAAATAGTTAAATGCAATCAGAAACCAAGAAAAAAAAAAAAAAGAAAAGGTAAGGTTAAAGTAAGTTTTGCAAAGTTGTTTTTTTGCCTTCCCCCCTGTTTTTTTTTTTTCTTTTTTTTTTTTTGGAGTTGTTTTTTGCAGGGAGTGTGGAGCTAGCCCAGCTGTGCTGACTGGGAGGGCGGAGGGTGTCTCATTTCGTCTAATCTAGTGGTAAATGCTAAGTTTGTGCCCGGCTAGTGGGGAGGTTTGGTCCAGGGGAGGCACCAGCCACAGGCAGGGGAGCTGGAGCATTAACGCTCTTCCTTCCCCAGAATCTTCTGGGTTTTAATGGGTTATTGTGGCATGGAGGAGAGAAATGTATCAGTTACAGACATGTGGAACTGGTGCAAGAATATAACTTTTTTTTTCTCCCTTAAAAACTTTTGGTTCTAAGTGTGGGCTTGCATGCAGAACAGCTGAGATGATTGCTTTACAACAGAAAGTGACCTGAATAAGGTTGTTCTAGCTAAAAAAAACATGGGGAAAGACCCTCAGAAGACTCTTGCGAGTGGGGTGGAGACCTTTCTTTTAAACACTTTAATATAAATCAGGTTTTCCCCCAGTGTAATTGAGAGGATGAGAAGTGTGCAAGGAAGGAGAGAAAATTTGGTATTTTCCTATGAGGGGGCTTTTTCTTAGCCTGAATAAGGAAGGATGAATGTGGAAACTTGGCAGTTGTGTAATACAGCTAAGCTAGGAAGCTCTAATAGATCCATGTGTGAATTTGTTTAGAATATAGTTATGTGGCTTATGGCTTCCTGCAAACTACCTTCAGAGGAGGAAATTTCCTGGAAACTAGTTGCAGGTGCTGTCACTAGTCACGCTACCTTTTTTTGAAGGGGGCTAGTCTCAATTTTCTCACTTCCAACTTTCTGTTGGAGCTGACTGTGAGGAATTTCTTAGTAATCCTCTGCCGAGCGCTGCCCTAGGCAGGATGTGACTTTTGCCTCTGTAGTCTTTGGAAACATTCCTCAACGGACTTTTCCCCACTAATCCTGTTATTTCTTCAGTTTGCAGCCCTATCTTCCTTTATTGTGTTTGCTGCAGCCTGCGACCACGGCTGTGTGGCTAACTTGCTGATGGAATGTGCCCCTTGTGAGTCTATGCTTGGGAAATAGTTTAATTAATTACTTGAAGAGCTAACATCCTAGTTAAAAGATCAGGGCACAAAAGTATGACTCTCCATGTGACTTTGGAAGGCAATAATTTTTTTTTTCTGCTGTAGTATGTGCTCATGATATTTTTGAGAAGTTGTTTGAGATCCTCAGCTGCAGCAGAATGCAAAAACGTTATTTTTTAATCATTATTAAATAAAACTTAACTCCATCTGAATATTTAGAGCCTGTTTTCCCATTTTATGGTATGCCTGTGTTTTGTTTTGTCATACTTTCAGTCTACTGTATTTACAAATCAATTGTTGGGGTTAGAGGAGAAGGATGGATGTCATCATTCCTCCTCTCCACCATGGTAGAACTAAATTTGATGACTCTCCTTGGGCCTGGGCAGGAGAACGGACCTCCCTTACGCGTTAAACAGAGATCTGTGTGTCAGTGAGATTTGTTCAGCATATACACTCATGCCTTTGCATTGTTCCTCTATAGATAAGAATTACATAGTTGTAAATTCCTTGTTAGAAGACACAAGTCCCTAATAGGAAGAAAAGCTTTTTGTGGAACTTCTGTTTTTATTTCTTGTTTTTTAGGGGATTTCAAATTATGCAACAATTAAAAAAAAAAAAAAAAAAAAAGTGAGGAAGGAATCTACTTGAAGTGGATTTAATCCCTAATTTCTGAGGTTTTTCACGAGAAGATAGAAAAGGAAATGCTTAGGAATGATGTTTACACTGCTGTTTCAGGAGTTTTCCAGCCTTCATTTTTGCTAGGGGGAAGTCTGTGTTATCTGTGCACAGGAATACATAGTCCTCGCTCTTCCCTGCTTTTCCTGTGAGTTGGCATCACCTCTTCCCTGTGAAACTACAGCCTGTGATAAGGATGAGGAAATCTTAGCTGTTCTTCCCAAAGGCTTCATTTCCTTTCGTATTGTTTTCTCTTCATAGAGAATCTGCTACTAATATAGTATAATGTGATTCAACTCTACAGAAGAGTTTCTAATAAATTTAGCTGCTTATCTCCCTCATATAATGAAGAGTTGTTAGTGGCAGCCATCCATAAAATGAAGATAAGCTGTCCAAAGTTAACAGGACCTACGCAGGCACCGGAGATGTATATAGTGGTTTATTATCTGTGCATCCAGCCCTGTCATCGCCGTTCTCTTTTAAGTGTGCTCACTTGCATCTAAAACTTGCTTGTAACTAATCAGAGACTTGACATTTCCCTTTGGCTTTCACAAATGTGTGACTGTAGATATTTTGATTCAGGAAACTGATAACTCGGTGGAGGAGAGGTCGCTCTCTGGGTGCCTGAAGGGCCATATTGAACCGTGCGCCCCAGCACATGGGTGGAAGGAGTGTGGCAGGGAGCAGCGTAGCTTTACATTCTGTTTGCTCTCTAGGTGAGTTTCCTAACTTCTTTCAGGCCAAAGGCTACGTGACTTGCTGCAGAATAAGAGAAGGTAGTACAGAGTGTTTCCAGAGTTATATTTTTACAGCTTATAAAAGTTATGCTGTGCTTTGAGTGAATACTACTTTCAAACTTTTATTTTCCATCTTCTTGTCCTCTTGTTTACATATATGTGTATACGTGTATGTATATATACATAACTTTCATACTTGTTTTCTGTTGTACTGGGCTACTTCTTGGCGTTTTATGGAGAACACATGGAGAAATTCTGCTATAGTAAAAGAAAAGCTTGCATAAAGAGGCTTTATTGCACCATGTCCGTTGTCGCTGCTTCCCTGTGTTCCAGTGGATCATTCCATTCCCCATTTCTGCATTTCTTTACTTCCTTGTGTATATAAGCCTTTACTAGATGATGATTTGCTGAAACCAAAGGGAACGTTTTCAAAATTAGCTGTTCTCAAGCAGCGGGTACGTGATGGGAAGTGTTAAGTGTGTTGCTACAATGCATGTAAATCCTTTCACTGGGTGAACACAGGAGCTCATACCAATGAGTTCACACTATTATCCATCAGTCCCAGCAGGATTCCTGAGGGTGTTCTGGAATTGACCCTTTTGTCAGCAGATTGAAGCCCGGGCTCATGAGTGCCCCAGGATATATAGTTCTATGGCCTAATGTTGATGCTGCAATGGTGTTTTCCAAAGCAGTTGTCTTATGTCTCCTCAGACCTGTGTTTGAGGATGCAAGTGCAAGTTCACCTTAATAGGCTGTCTTGTTGGTGTGGAACACCCTATATTTATTTATCAATTAAACAATAATTATTCAGGCTTAATGCTCTTTTGATTTGTATGGTAATTTGCATATTTAGGCAGGGTTGGGGTCTAAAGAAGTTGCAACATATTTTGGCAAGAGACAAGCGTGAGAACTGCTGATAAAGAGAAGGGTTTCCTGAAAATATGCTCTAGGAAGCAATTTTAGGGAATAACTTGACAAAAACTGGCAAAGCTTTCTAAGTGAAAGGAGGGATGTGGGTGAATTGTCAAAGGAGCACGGTATGTTTTTACTAGGTCCCTATATGGGGTTTAATTCTAATTGTTTTATGGGGTAATGTGCATTCAGATCACTGAATCTGAGAATCCTTCTCAACATTCATTAACAGCCTGGGTTATGGGGCACCTTTCAAGACTTATGGATGAAACACCAAAGGAGTCGCAGTTCATCCCATGGGTCTTGTCTCCTAGACCCATCTTTTCCCTTGTCAGCTGCACTAACCCCGCAGGTCGTGCTGAGCCCCATGCCAGGGAACAGTCAGTGCCGCGAGGTTCCTGCTCGCTCAGCAGAGATGTGGAAGCTGGGAGCAGCGACGGGGGCAGGAAGAGGGTTGTGGTGCTTGCGCTGACGCCGCTCGTGCAGGACGTGCGTCTTGGCTGACCCTGTGTGCCAGGATCCTTCCCTGGGGCTGTCTCTGCAGCGAGAGCTGGTGGTTCAGCAACAGAGCAGGCTGCTGTTGTGTTCGCTGCATTAAAGAGAGTGTGTATGAATGGCAGAAATAACAAATCCTCTTGTGTCATATTGTTTCACTGCTGTGTCTTGAGCAACTGAAATCAAGTGTGACAAGTGTCTGCACGCAGTAAACCTCTGCTTTGGAGTGTGAGGCTGCCTAGTGCTTTTTGCACTGCTTTCCTAAGTGTGTTTATGACACTTGCTGTGATGATAGATGCTTATCATACCCTGCTGCCCTTCAGAGGTCAGCTGAGGGGAGGATTTTGCAACATTAGAAAAATCTTTTCCTTTACTATCTGTATTCTGAGTTTTCTTTCCTTCTTGGAGTCTACCTGAAAAGTGGGTACAGAGAGATATTCCCAGCTTATCCAGCAGTATCCCATGTTGACACAAATTCTGCTTGTGTCATCGTACTACAAATCCCAGGCAAGTAACTGGAACTTCTCCGAAGCTGTTACATAGGTGGGGGTGGTAGGTGATAAGCTGTTCTGTTAAAGTGGAGGTGTTGAGACTTGCTTCTCTGAATCACCTCAGCGGGAATCTGAAGCCTGATGAGACCTGTGGGATAAGGTCATTGGTCCTGGATTTAGGTTGATTTACTTCATTTTATGGAATGGAGAATGAAGTGTCTGCTCTGAAGCTGAGTATCTGCTGAATCAGAGAATAACTGTTCTTGTTTATCAGGGCCTAGAGCACGTGAAGAGACAGGTGGGAAATCCTTCTGGGGAGGACAGGACTTCTGGGTTAATGATTTGAGTCCGTATTTTGCCTGTGTGAATTTCTTATGCAGTTACCAGCCTTTGGAGCAATATGTCCAAGCTTGTAGGACTGGCTTTGGTTCTGTAGTGGATCTTTATTAGCCAGAAGTGGGATGACTTCTGCATGCTCACAAGGATGGGGGTTCTTCGGTAATACTCAGCTTTTCTAGGTAATATTTCTGCAGCGAGTTCAAGTTGCTTTTTAAAAGAGGAAAAGGAGGAGCACAGTAGCCACTGGCTGGAGAACAGAACCCAGGTATCTTGAATAGATTCCTGGGTTATGTCCATGTTTTTTACCCTGCTACTGTCTTTTCTTAGTTTTAAAATGGGTAGGAATGGGATTAATTTGCAAAACTAGTGTGTTCAAAGTTGTCCATCTGTGTTTGAAATCAATTTAAAAAGCTGTTTGTTTTTTTGGTTTCAAACGGTGGATTAGGTGTATTTGGAAGATATTACCGGAGCTGGCTGTGACTGAGGACTTCTGATTGCTTGCCCTTATTAGGAATCTTTTTTTTTTTCCCCTGCTCTTAAGCTTAAGCATATTGACATAGTAAATTACTATAATTCTTATGCACTGTAGCATACTCTTATAGGACTTAATAAAATTATGTCAAATGAAGTGTCTCCTTCCTTTGTAATAACACATCAAATTAATATAGTGCATTTCTGCAGTGCAGTAAAATGACACATTTTGTTTCCTTCCCCTAGTTCTCCTCGGCAGGATCCGTAAGTGCTGAGCAAGGGGTTTGTTCCTTCTGGCAGAACCTGCGGTGGTGGGAGCTGGACCGACAGGAAATGCAGGCCTCTTCGCTGATTCACAGGACAAATTTGGCCTGTGATTTTTCCTTTGCTCAGTGGAGAGAGATGACTTTCTGACTCGGTGTAATTGCTGGTGCTCCCAGGTGTTGCAAAGAGGGAGGTACCCAAGTCCTAAGCTGTGGGAAGTAGCACCGCCTCCCGAGGGGAGCAGTTTAAGTGGTTCTCTCCTTCTGTTGCTGTTCTCAGGAGCACCGAGCGAGGGAACACAATATTTTAAGCTTACTTTTTGTTGATGTTGTCTTCTCAACGTGGTCTGGATTTTTTTTCTTCCCCTTTTGTCTTCTAGATTTGGCAAAGCCTCCCGTAAACGAACCGAGGGAACCGGAACAGTTTCTAATGCAGGCGCCCCAGGGAAATCCACTGCTGCTTTCCCACACCCTACAAGAGCTATTGAGCAAGGATACTGTGCAGGTGGAGCTTATACCTGAGAAGAAGGGCCTTTTTCTGAAACATGTGGAATATGAGGTTTCTAGCAAGGTAACGTGAACAGGCATCAGTTGGTGAGAATGTGTCCTCATAGGAGCATGCACACAGTTGCTGGTCCTGCGTCCAGGTCTCCTATAATGTGGTAGATGTGTCGTGTGATGGTGCTTTTGAGTGGGCCATTCATATTGCTCTGCTTTAAATGCAGACGCATTATGCTTTTCCAACCTGGGCTGTTGTAGTATAGAGTATTTCCTGTTGGGTGCTCTGCTAGTTTTGCAAAGGGAATGGGTAATAGGAGGAGTAGCCCACCAGGTTCTCTTAAAACTTGAGCTCTGTGTGAAAGCAAGTAAAATTCATGAAAAAATCATGTTTTTCATGACAGGTAGGTGTAGACTACTGGACATTTCAGTCTAGCTGAAGCTTGTGAAGAAATCAAGTTGGCCAAAGCAAAATCCTTTCTAAACAAAAGAGGTACTGCAAATCTTCCTCAAGGCCATTTCCAGTTTACTTGCCCTAATGCTAATCTGTAGATTCTGCTCTTCATATAGAGGAGACTGAAGATGATGTATGTTTTCCTATTCATGGAAGAGCCAGTGGAATAGCTCTCTGGTAGCTTCTGTGTGTTAATGAGAAGGAAGTCCATCCTTTTCAAAGTAGACCAAGAGTAATTTATGTGTCTCAGGCCACCAAATCAGCAGCAGTTCAGTGACAGTCGGACTAAAGTACCACTATACTTAGTCAAGTAAGTGACATTTGGGTTGGTTATCTCTAGTGGCACTTGAGGCTTTGCTTGTTTTGTGTCAAAGGCCCTATGTTCCTCAAACACCTGTGAGGTGGCAAGGGCTGATGGAGTGAATATTTCTGTTGGCTCTTTGGACACAACATTTATGTCTGCCTCTGATTGCACTACAGTGGACTCTGTGACCCCAATGGGCTCTTGAGGCCTGTACGTAGGAGCCTTTCACCAACTGCCTTCAGTTGCTGTCGTCTTTCTATATAGTGATACATCCACAAAAAGAAGCATAGCTTCTAACACCTGCAAAACAAATCAACATCAGACTGCAGAGCAGGTGGAGGGTGGCCCTGAGGGCTGTATCATCTGTGTTCCAGTTGCTGCCCCACTGGGGTGTTTCTGCAAATGCCAGAAGAAGTGGTGGATGATGCAGTGCAGATGCAGTAAGAATGGATAGAGTGATCCATAATCTTTCTGATCCAATGCTCCAATAGAGGAATGTGCAGTAGTAGTATTTTTTTCTTATTTTTTTATTTTTTATTTTTTTTACCTCTCAAGTGTTTGTAGGTGCCTACTCGCTGGTAAAGGAGTTTGGTGGCAGTTTCTTTCGTACATTCTACACTTTGATGTAAGAAATGGAAAATTCGGGAGCATTTAAAGGAGCATTCAAACTTGGCTTGTAGACTTAGCTTCAATAGTAGGCCCCTTTATTCTTTTGCAAGGTTCATTTTAAATGTTCAGTTGTTTAGACTGGCACTTAATGTGGTCTGTGTTTGTTTGGCCACTTCTAGATTTGAAACTGTCTTGGAGAAAGTTCCTAAGAACTGGAGCATGAAGTTGAAGTGTTTCAAGGAAGGAGCTCTCTAGGGCACTTTAAGAGTATTTACTGCCCTTTTGACAATATTCAGTACTTTTAGTTAGAAGAACACCAAGAAGTTAGTTATGTTATCCATATTAATAACCAAAAGGTGGCTGACTTGGGAGTTTTTTTTCCCCTCCTGCATTTCAAGGCTAATGGTGTTTAAAAGTAAGAAATACATAACTTTTGAAGTGTCTGGATGTGATTATGGAATTGCTGCTGTCTAGCCTGAGTATTGATTTTTTTTTTTTCCTTTGCTCTATTGCAGCGATTCAAGTGCTCGGTGTACAGAAGATACAATGATTTTGTGGTGTTCCACGAGATGCTGCTTCAGAAGTTTCCCTACCGCATGGTACCTGCACTGCCCCCAAAGCGGGTGCTGGGAGGTAAATCTGTTTTGTTTTCTCTTGACTGGAGAGATTGTGATGCAAGCGTGATCAAGAATGATACTACTGAAAATACATATTTAAAAGTGTATGAAGTCTTTACTTCAGTTTTGCTCAGAAAATTGTGATTGTAGCATGGTGTTTGGAGGTGAATTACTGCATGAATTACTGCAATGCAAGAAGTTCTCTATAGATAAAATGTTAAAAGATCAGTGTCCTTTTTTCCAAGTAGAAGCTCACTGTTCAATGATCTTTCTCACAAGATTTAAGGAATAACTCAGCAAAAGAGTATGGTAGAATTGCAGCTTTTTTTTTTTTTTTTTTTTTTTTAATAAAACAAACTACATTGGTTTGGTTTTTATAGTTTTATGAGTCAAACAACCCTGTCAAACAGCTGTAGAGTGCTGCTTCTTGCAGTACTCAGATTACTAAATATTTGTGGAAATCCCATTAGTCATCTATAGCAGAATGGAGAAAATGGATATTTTATATTTAAAGGCTTAAAACTTCAGAAGAAGTGATGAGGTGGAGAGTACAGTCAAGATCTTATGCAGAAGGGACTGGCAAGCACAGTGATGTTAAGGAAGCTACTGTATCAGGTCGCTGTTTTATAAAATTGTTTTGCACAGAAGCCTGATGGTGCAGGCAGTGATAATCAGTTTCTCAATTTCTGTATAAAAATGTGTCTTTCTGGCAACCAAACCAACTGCCTTACAGTAGTTAATGCTTTTTTTTGTTGTTGTTTCCTGTTCTAAAAAGGAGCTTATCCAACTGCCTAGTCTAACTAGAAATTAAAAACAGAGGTTGGAATCAGTGTGTCAAGTCATTCAACTACATTGTAACTGTTAGAATAGAAACCAAGGAAGTGTCTCAAGCCCGAAAACATATCAAAGCTACTTCAGATACATTTTTCATTAATCTGAAATATTGACACTGTTTTCAAACTTTATTCTTTTATCATTTAAAATGTTACATAACTGTGTAAAATCTTTTCTGCTTTATCTGCTGAAGAACAAGCTTTTCACTGTCTTGTCTCCTGCCCATATTGCTAAACTTAACATGTTTCAAATAAATAATTGATCTCAGTCAAGGAGTCCATGTATCACTGTAGTAAAGGGGAGCTGGGAAATGGTGAACAGAATCTCACAGAGTTCATAGTGAACTGGAGCAAAGCAAAATAATAGGGTTGAAAAGCTACAATGACCACATTTTTTTTTTTTTTTTTTAAATCATGGAATACAAAATGCATTTTTTTTTGAGGTTGCAAGAACCAGTCTTTTGAATTTGGCCTGATTCAGTGCTCTCAGCTAGAATTTCCAGACTGACAACTTCATGCAATACCTGAGAGCACAGTGACCTTCTCTGATTAATCTTAGTGGAGGAAGGAGAAGCTACAAATACATGTTAGTTGTCAGTCATTGTTATTTCCTTATGTTACTAGTGCTGATACTTCTATGAGTTTGCGTATGTTTCTTATCAACAGATCTCAGATACCTAAAAAGAAATCTGATAGGATAGGTTCCCCAAAAGTGCTAGGTATACAGTCCTAAACAGTTTCAAAACCTTTATTCCAGTGACTCTATATAGAAAAGTTGAGGAAGTCATGTTAAATAGAAACTACAAAAGAGGGGAGTCAAAAAAGAAATGGAATGGTTTGTCTTGTTTCTGTCTAGGTTAATGGAACTGATAAATGGAATTTCAGGCACCAAATTTTATAGATTCTTATACCCTCTTTTTTTTTTTTAATCTTTAGTCCCAGAGCCTGATGGGCAAAGCTCTACTCTCTGTGTATTTAGTTTCCTTTTATACCAAATCACATGCTTTAAATAATGGTCTGCTTTCATTTATCTCTCAGATGAAGAAAAAATGGTAGTTTCTCTGCTCATTTGGGAGCATAGCAGCAGGCTGAGGCAGGCAACGTAGGAAGTGAGTGGATGACTTCAAATGTCTGTATGCAGGCTGAAGTGTGAGCAGAGCACAGTAAAGATCTGTGACCTGAGGAGTAATGCTGTGCTCAGGATCCTTATAGAGGCTGCATGCAGCAATTGAACTCTTAACAGGGAGGCCAAAAATTATTCTTTCATGGATAAGCTTTAGGTCTTTGTTTACTTATGTCTTTACTTTCAATCTTCTCTGCTCTCTTTTGCTTCAAATTTATTTTTTTGTTTAAATTGTATATCTTTTCTGGAAAATAAAATAAAAAAAAACCTCTAGGGTCTTTGAATTGCTGACTTAACTGCAGCCTCAGCTGGCTGAAACCCTTCCTGCCTCAGGAAGGAAGACAGGCCGGACATTTTCTAGCTCGACACATAGGGAGACTTTGGGTTAGTATACTGCAGATTGCCACAGAGGTCTTCCAAAGTGCTTTCTGAAAACTTATGTGAGAACGATGAACATCGATCTTGAGCAAACGATTGAAAAAAGACACCTGAAAGTGTGGCAGAGAGGCAGTTGGAGTTAAACACTCTGAAGTTAGTTCTCCAGAAAAATGAGCAAACAAAATGTGGTAAAAAGTGGTGTAGGGTAATTCACTTTGAAATTAGTAAAGTGCTTGCAGGAGGTTGCATGGTCTGCAAATGCAATAGCATGCAAGGCTCTCAAGCAGAATAAAATCCGTGCTATGGACCATCTATGGAATAGGCTTGGGAAAAGGAAACTCTGTATGCCTACGGTTTGTAAACAGAGGCTTCAGGCTTTAGGCAGGATAAATAACCAAGTTTACCTAATCTGTCTTGTGGAAGTAAACCTGTATGGATGTATTTCCAGGATGGATGTATTTCCAGGATTGGTTGTAAAGAACTGCTTGAAAGAAAAGTTGTTTTGGTGATTGATCCAAAAGATCTGTTTTAGGGAGCTCAGATGGGCATTCTTTGGTTTGCAGCACTTGAGCAGGCTATATAAGTGGAAGGGAGTTATTGGACTGGGTGCCTTCTTTCTTTCTTTCCTTGCTGCCCTCCTTGTGTGAGTATCTGTAATGTGTGATGCACTCATTCAAATTCCATGTTCCTTCCTGCAGCTGACCGAGAATTCATAGAATCGAGGAGGAGGGCTCTGAAGCGTTTTATAAACCTGGTGGCACGGCACCCCCCTTTCTCAGAAGATGTGCTCCTGAAGCTCTTCTTGTCCTTCAGTGGCTCGGTGAGTACTCTTTAAGGACAGGATGAGCTTGCATATCCTCCTCTAGCTGCTTCCCTGTGTACAGAGCTCACAGGTGCTTCTGACCTGCATGTTGCTGCTCTGCATGGTGAAGATTATTTTGTCTCTCTAGGTATTTCTACAGCTGGAGGATGAAATATAATCTTATTCAATGCCAGATCATAATATTTTGAAAATGATATCTGTTCTTAGGGGAATACATAATAGGCTTCTGCTTGGATCAAACCTAAGCTGATAAAGCCATGTGCTAAGTTGTGCCATGCTCTTGCAATATATGTGATATGTGTAAACTGCCTGCATTTTACTTGGTTCTTTAATGTTTATTTGATGCGGTTGCTTCTCCAGGATGTGCAGAATAAGCTACGAGAGTTGGTCCAAGGAGTGGGAGATGAATTCTTGACTTGCAGACTAGCTACCCAAGCCAAGGTATCTGTATTTCTTAGATTTCTCGGTGTATTATTCAGGTTTAAATGTGTCTGTTTCCCAAGGGGATCAGCTGTGGTTTTTGTTGGGTGATAGACAGGAACCTTAGGCAGGAAGAAGTTGTTTGCAAAGTTAGGAGAAGTTGTAAATTCTAATCTTATAGGAAAAACAAAAATGTATGTCTCCTAAGGTCTAGCTACATGTTGGTTCATGAATATTATGAAGATTGAACAATGCACCTTTCTTAGAATGTGTTTTTCAGCAATTACTTGTTCTTGTGTAACATACAAATATGCATACCACACAATCTAAAAGCTATTTTAAAATTAAAAATTAAATGTAAAAGCTAATTTTAAAGCTAATGTCTAGATTGGTATTTTCTTCATATGCTTGTGCCATCATTGTGTCCATCTTTTCCCTGCGGGAGACTAATTTAGACTGTTATAAAGGACTTTAACACACCTACTAACTCCTATTCACCGAACTTTTAATTATTTCTCTTACGCATATTGGCAGAATTTTGCTCCGCAGGAGGTGAGAGAGTTAAGAACTGTATGTGATTTCACAATTTATGTACAGTGCCTTCTCATGATCCTGGTGTGTGAATCTGAAGTATTGCAATAGAAAAAAGGAGTGGAAAAGTAGCTTTGCTTCTCTTGCCTCAGTTCCCACACTTCTCCATTTGAGAACAGAGAGTTAAAAGTTGAGATTTTTGGGACTATAGTGTTACTTTGAGACTGTAGTGGTTAGGGTGCAAAGCAAGATCTAGATGTTATTTCTTCCTTAGTTAGAAGTTCTCCGTATATCTGTTTATCCCAGTGATTAGCGCTATGGCAATTTTTAAACATACATTCACTGTTTGAGCAACTTTTGAGTGAGTTGCTGTTCAGGTTCTTCCATTGCTAGCAGCAGGTTTTGCAATCAGAGGCTCTTACTAGTGATGCAGAAGTCAGAGTTTAGCTGAACTCTTGGGTACATGTTTGGCTTTGCCACAGTGGCAGTTGCTAATAGCATCAGATCAGAACTTATGAATCTGAAACCTCACAAGCCCAATTTCAGCTCCATAATAAAACTGTAGTTTTTGCCAGTTCTGTGTGTTCCCTGATTTTAAGCCTCTTTCAATCCCTGAAAATTAGATGTATAACGCCTGACTCGGACACCTAAGTTGCACAGCTAATCTCTCCAGGGCCCTTGTAGGGCCCTGCCTACATGCGAGGGCCATTCCGGGCAAACACCTCCCTTCCACAGCCTGGATTCCTTGTGGAGAAATGGGACTCTGCTGACTGTATAGTCTGCCTGCAGTTGAGATGTGTGAATACTGATGTGTCCACATTTAATCCCCTCTTGTGTTTCTTCAGGATTTCCTTCCAGCTGATATACAAGCCCAGTTTGCTGCCAGCAGGGAGCTCATCAGGAATATTTATAACAGCTTTTATAAGCTTCGGGACCGTGCAGAGAGGATAGCGTCTCGAGCCATTGATAATGCGTCAGATCTCCTCGTATTTGGAAGGGAACTAAGGTAGGTTGGGAGAAAGGATTGGGAGAAAATGGGAACATTTCTGCTGTTGCTTCAATACTCAAAACCGATGTGAAGTTTGCCTGCAAGTATGTAGCTTGTAATGAAGTTTTTCCTTCTTTAAAAGAAGAGAATGCATTCTTCCCTCCAAGGTTACTCTCTGTAGAGCAAAAGAGCAATACCTTGACATGCTGTTACTGATTACACTGCCTACTCCAGTGTAGTGCAGCACCACTTTCGTGATTGTTCAGTAGTAGCTCTGCGGTATGAGCTGTTTAGACAGATGTGAAACTCTGAACTGCTCTCTGCAGGTGGGTGTATCTGCACAGGGGAATTTATGTCTTAGATTTCACTACTGCTACTTTCTTCTCCCAGTGCTTTGGGCTCAGACACTACACCGCTTCCTTCCTGGGCTGCTTTGAACAACAGCACGTGGGGGACTCTGAAACAAGCATTGAAGGGTCTTTCTGTGGAATTTGCACTTCTGGCAGATAAAGCTGTGCAACAGGTGAGTTCCGTCCCCTTCTCTAAGAGTTGCTCCCATGTGTTTGCAGGGAGGCTCTAGTCCAAACAGTCATCCTCAACAATCAGTTTGCTTGTGTAAGTTGGAATGATGGGGGTGGGGAAAAAAAATAGACTGTGTTTTAAATCGGACAGGGAGCAAAATGAGCAAGGGAAAAGAGGGAAAAGCTTTTTTTTTTTTTTTTTTTTTTTTTTTTTTCCTCTCTCTCTTCTCTCTCTCCCTCATTTCAAAAAGCTACTGGACAAGTTAGGTTGTACTGCTCTCCTGAGCTGAGTCCTGCTATCTGTCCTACTAATCTGCTGCAGAGGATCCAGAAGAACTTATTTTTGAATCAAGTTTTGACGTTAATGCACTTAAACATTACATGAGAGTCATTCAGACAGAGGCATCATATTCCTGTGTAACTGTGCAGTGTGATAATGACAGTTAGAATAATGTGAGAACATGACAAGCTGGGAAGGAAAAGTAATAGTTTTCGCTTCTCACCTTGTTGTATTAAAACACTCAGCATGCTTTTATAGATCAGTCAGATGAGTTTTTTTTCTCTAGGATTTATGCTTCAGAGAGCTCTCTCAATACAAGAAGAAAAAATGTTTAGTGAAGAAATTAAAAAAAAAAAAAAGTTGAAGTTTAGCTTGTCTCATCTCTGCTTTCTGATGCATGAACTGTTCACGGATCATGCAGGTATTTATAGATTTAATGGATTAGTCATTTTGTAGAAAGGAAAGATGAAAGATTGGTGGAATCTGCAAAAGTAAGAAATTCCAGGCAGGGAGAGCTGAAAGGACTGACATGCAGCACTTGTGCAACTAAGTCCTCTTGTTATAATGATCACTCAATTGGAAAAGCAGTTCCTGCCCCTGTCAGGTCTTTGTTCTGTGTGCTAAAGACTAAACTCCCCAGTGCCATCTGAAAGCTTCCTGATGCAGTTGTGTAATCATTGATTTGCCCTGGAGAGTACCCTGTGTGCTGTAGGGATATGGAGAACTCCAATGTCGCTTCTTACCCGGCTTACATAAAATGTACTTTTTCCCTTGTTTTCTAGGGTAAACAGGAAGAGAATGATGTGGTGGAGAAGCTGAACCTTTTCCTGGATTTACTCCAGTCCTATAAAGTGAGTTCTGCTGTTCTTCTGCCAATGAGCAAGTTGTTTAAAGCAGGCTTGTGCTCTTTAGAGGGTGTAACGCCAGCTGAATGGAAAACTGTCTGGAAGGGCAGTTCAGAGGCAAACTGGGCATCTGGCAGAGGAAGGGGAGTGGCTCTTGGCCACAGACACTCCGTAGCCTTACTGACCAGATCTCATCTGGTGATGAGATGTGATGGGGTTTTTGCCAAGAAGCAAGGAAAATATGTGTGCTTGAATAATATGGATTAGATAGTCTTTTTCCAGATACGGCTGATTCCGAGGCAAGAAATCCAACTGGATAGTGACTGTTTTGTACATGAAGACCTAAAATCAATTAGAAATGAAAAAATTTTGTTGATGCTAGTCTTCAGGTTTGTTTTTAGAAGCACCTAGTTAAATGATGCTTGGCAGCATCTCCTGATGTTCCCAGGCTTGGACAGAAATAGAAGGAAAATGACAAACTATTATTGCTGTTAATTGGCAGCACTTAATCTTAAAAAGGGCACAGATGATGAGTGGTTTGATGAAGATCCAAAATGTTGGCATAAGTGATGTTCCAGATTGCCTCTTAGGCTTAGTGCGTTCAGGCAGTTTTGTTCCTTAAATGGTTAGGTGCCAACATTGTCTGACCCTTTTGAAAACACAGAAACCAAAAGATCTGCAGTGCTGAAGTTGCATAAAGCACCACCATTTAACTCCA
Organism: Crypturellus tataupa; assembly: GCA_034781795.1. NCBI lineage: Eukaryota > Metazoa > Chordata > Aves > Tinamiformes > Tinamidae > Crypturellus > Crypturellus tataupa. Next base: position 2,468,582 of record JAWLRI010000191.1, on the reverse strand, counting down.
CTTCTGTTCCTGATGCACCTGGCTCGCTTGCTTGCTGTTTGAGCCCCCTGCCCTGCTTCCATGAGCTATCTGCTGTTTTCCCCTAAAGGACCTGTGTGAAAGGCATGAGAAGGGGGTATTGCACAAGCACCAGCGAGCGCTGCATAAATACAGCATGATGAAGAAGCAAATGATGAGTGCCACTGTGCAGAACAAGGAACCAGAATCCGTGGAGCAGCTGGAGTCTCGAATTGTGGAGGTAGGACAGAAATACATGAGAACAAATGGTCGTGAACTGCTATAATGATACCAAGATGCAGTTCGGTCATATTTGCAGAAAGCCATTAGATGGAAGGGGGTAACCTGTACTTTAGGTAATTTGAGCTACCTGCTGTGCTACAAGGAAAATACATTTGTTTTCTTCAACACTTTTCTGACTCTTTAGCAGCATGTCATTTGCAGGACGTACAGAAAGTAATAATCTGTGTGATGGAAAGTGTAGTTACTGTCATGTGAAATGGGTCCTTAAAAGGAACTGCCTTTTAAGTTCTTGATATGTGTTTGCATTGGTGAGAAATGCTGTTTTCTCTTGCTGCAAATGAACCTTCTTGGCATCTTGTTCTTGACCATGTATCTCACTGAGTTTCTCTTCCTTTAGCAAGAAAATGCCATCTTAACCATGGAGCTGCGGAATTACTTTTCTTTGTATTGCCTGCATCAGGAGACACAGCTCATCCATATCTATCTGCCTCTCACGTCTCACATCTTGGGGGCCTTTGTCAATTCCCAGATCCAGGGTCACAGAGAGGTGAGTTCTCTTGGTCTATGTTCTTTTTCCCAAAATAGGAATGAAAATTTAAACTTTTTTCTTTTTTCCTGTGACCCTTCCTTCTCTGATAGTCTAGCCTACTGGGATCTTTCATAACCTTTTAAGAAGTCATCTAAGATCTCCTCAGTTGGGTGTGAGGATTAGGGCTGGCCTTTAGCTAAGAGCAAATTCTTGTTGTTCTTTTTTCTTCTCGCATCTGTGGGTGGCTTTTATGATACAGATAGTTGAAGCAGATCCAACCATTAACTAGGTAGTTATTCTGTAGTGAACGATGTCTTTGCTAAATAGATCTGCTTTTGGTTGTGTTAGATAGAAATTATATCACAAGGAGGAACTTCCCTTTTTTGCAGAATCCAATAGCTCCCTTTGTTTATCTCTAAGTGTGGTCTTCACCCTTATATACAGGCATTTCTTGCATTAGAGAAAACTCTTTTGCAATTTCTTTCCTTGCTATAATTGAAAGAATTTGTCCAAGATACAGGAAATCTTCCTTCCATGCATGCTCAGTAAATTGAGTGTTGCATTATAGCACTAATCTAGAAGGGACAACCTGGATCCACTGGTCCTTCCCAAAGTTCTTCAGTGAATCTCTGCTGTGCTTTTGAATACCTGAAGCTGCTGCTATAATACAGTGTGGTGAGATCCCACCACATAATGTTGTACTGTTTTTCTTTCCTCCCCTCTCATTCAGATGAGTAAAGTTTGGAATGAACTGAAGCCGAAGCTGAGCTGCCTCTTCGTGGGATCTAGCAGTATGCCAACGCCACCATTGTCACCTCCAGAAGGAAACTTCTTCTCCAATTAATGCTCTGAGCACCTAGGATGGAGAAAGAAGTGCAGTCAAGGGAGGGTGGGATTTCTACCTCCAAATGTTAGAATGAATCCTCCAAACAACTATTATTATTTTTATATTGCTGCTTTGAGCTGCTCTCTGAATTAGACTGGATATAGGGCAGAATATACAGATATAAAGACAATCTCTTAAATTTGAAGTGCTTTAGGGCAGGTCTGGGTTCACTGTCCTGCAGACACTCTTCCTAGTGTCCAGTTGTGACCGGTGTCGTGAGTACTGCGATTTTGTTGCTGGTGCCTCTGCATCTTGTATGGACAGTCCTCCAGTATTTATCTGCACATTTGCTGACAAACATCTGGGCTGCTGAGAGGAACAGGATATCTGAAGCCCTTGCTTACAGAAGAGAAATATGGATTGCCTCTTAAGCTTGGGGGGATGTATGTTAGAGGTATATGTGCATAAGGAAAGCTGAAGGCTATTCCCAGTTCCACTGGTAGGTGTCTAGATTTCTTACTGCTCGACTTGGGAGCAAATTACATGAACATACTGGTTGGATTCACTAATCCAGCTGGGTGGATTAGTGCTGCTGTGAGGCAGCAATTTCCCATTGAGCCTAAGCAGACTATATGTCAGTGTGATTCAGTTCACGGTTGCAGGGCAGCCTAGTGACTTGGTGATGTTTTTCAGTTTTGGGCCAAAGATGACTGGTTTGGGAGCTCAGAGGAGTTTCCCTAGCATAAATGAGAAAACAATTGATTGAAACACTCCTTAATTTGTACACCATTCCTATTATACACACAGTATAGCTACAGGTTAGCTTGTTTATTTGCTTCTGGAGGTTCTGATATTGCTCTGTCAAATAGTTGTTTAGGACTATTGAAGAGCTGCTAATCCAAAGGCTGGTGTTTCATCTGCTAAAGATGAAATATTCTGATACACCAGCAAGCTAGGACATAATACTGATAAAATTAATTAGCAAAAAAACAGTACTTATAATATTACTATTCTCTTTTCTGACTCTGGATAGTATTGGAGCATGTGAAGGAGAGAAGACAACCGAAGGGGTAGTTTGTTATCTTTCTAAGAATAGCATCATCCTTGGTAAGGGCATTTTCAAAATGATTTCTGATGATGATAAAGGGACTAAACATTCTCCATGTCTCACTCTCTCTGGTGACTTTCCCTCATAAAAAACAGGGTAGGATGAGGACAATTTGCATATCATCTGTTATCTCAGGAGAAATTGTGCGTATCCCCTAGAGAAACTGATAAGTGAAGAAACTGCAAAAGTCTGCAGGAAAACTCTGTGTGAACCTAATTCCTCCGGGACCAAATGAGCTGCCAAAGGGGAATTGGAGAATTGGTTTCTTAGCATTTGTTTTGAGTGGTTAAAAAGGAAGCACATTAACAAGGGTGAGTGCTTGCTATCAAACTGGAACTGTTACAGTATTTTCCCACTGGGGAACTTCCCCATTAGTAAGATATATATTTAAATCCTCCAATCACAGAAGTCTCTCTCTTTTTTTTTTTTTTTTTTTTTTTCTAATATTTTTTATAAAAACCAATGCAAAATTAAAAAATTTGTAGTGCAGGTGGAAATAATGGATGGTTTCTTCAGCTAGGAGCAAGATAATAAGCTGTTTCCCAAAGTTCATAAGCCAGGCATAACTATTCCTTATCTATATATGTATGTATATAAATGATGTGTGTGTGCATACACACACACACATATTGTATATATACATTATACATATATAAAGAAAAAAATCTCAAAATATGGTAAAATGTATTTAGTGGTGCATTTCTTAAGGAATGCAGAGAGTCTTGTTTAACAACCTGTTCAGAATATATTACTAAGAGCTTTTTGTAGCAATTCAAATGTTCACTCTTTTCTGAGTCTTTCCTCTTGCGTGTTGGCCTTGTCCTGCAAATGCCTGTGACAGATTTGATTCTGTCTCCTGAAGGTTTCCAGGCCAGAACAAACTGGGTGGGGATGGAAATGTTTCAGTAGTAGCTGAACAAACAAGACATCTCAAGAATGGCATAAAACACTTATTTTTTTCTGCTTGACCTTACATTGATTAGGAAGAAAGGTTGTGATTGAAGTGTTATTAGCATCTTACAGTGCTTTTTAAAAGCTCACTCATAGTATCTTTAGAGTGTGCCAGCTGGTTATGGCCAGTTGTTTATTTAATCTGTTCTTTAATACCTATCTTCCCTTATTAAGTCTTTCTTTTTGCCTGATATATTGAATAGTCTAATTAAGAAACACTGCATATTTTGAGGGGAAGATCTTTTATTTTATATGATAGATCTTCTATGGCTGGTGTAGACAGCTGGGGATGTGTTCTGTGGGAACATCTACAAAGTATTAGCCTGAAATAAACATTGCACTTTTCACATTTAGAAGTTACAATTTCAGACTTAAACAAGCTAGTCTTTGGACTAATTAACTCCTTTTCCCTGTTCTCTTTTAAAGCAAGAAATCAACAGTCCTAATGTATAAACTATTATAACATACATATAGGTAAATTTCAGATGTATCAAAAAACTGGAATCGTGCTGATTGGAGAAAATAACCATTTCTCCATTGTCAGCTGTTTATTCTTTGAGGACAATGAGTTTTGTCCTGGCTTTTTGCTTTGTTCACCTAGTATTTTGAGAACAAAGGCTTGTTGTTCTCATGGCTGATTCAGCTAAGAGCACTTTCAGAATTTATTTCCTACCAGACTATTAAGCTTCTGTGTTATTTCTAAATGCATATACTATTTAATACAACCTTTAGTTTTCAAACATGATTTTTGGAAGACTGGTCAGTGTGCATACAGCAATATCATGTTTACTTCAATGTATGAGGGAGTTCCTCCCAGGATGTGTCCCATTTATTTTAGGGATCTGTCAGATTTGCAGAGAGCAGCATCAAGTGCAGTTTCTTTGCTCTGGAGGAACGCAGCGGGGATCAATCAAGATGACTTCAGTTCTCTGTCAACCCTAATCACAATGCAGGGGAAATGGAACTAGTTACCTCCCTGCGGTTGCTTTCTACAGCCAGGAACTTTGCATCTAGCAATAGTGAGGAAAAAAAAACTTCATGAAGTTACTAGTTCCATGTAGCTAAGTAGATTGCAATAAACACTAAGCAAACAAGAATAGGTGAAGTGTGTGTGCTGCCTATCCATGCACTGATGCTTCTCTAAGACCTAGCGCCAAAGAGTTAATGTGCCTTTTGGATGCTTTCTGTGTGTCTTCACCTCATGGTGGCTTCCATGTGTAAAAAATAGTAATAGATAGACAGATAAAGGCCTCCAAGCTTTGTGTTGGTGTCTCCATCTGATATGCCCAAATCCAAGTTAGTAAACAGCTGAGCCTGAAGCTTCACCCGAAAAGTGTCTTTCTTTCAAAAGGGCTACGTTTTCCTTGCTCCTAAGTTATCTCTGCTTCAAGCTGTTGATGTGGTATCACACAGCCTTTCTGATCAATGTGGAAGAGTTTCCTGTTGTTGAAAGGATTTCCACCCTGTCACATTTACAATACAACCCTGATCTCTGAATCATCTCTTGCATCTTTCCTCCTTATTTTAAGTTGCTGATGGTAGCCTGTTTTAAACTGTGCCTTACTGCATTCCAGTGCTTTTACCCTTCTTTGATCATGCAAGGGTGTAATTCCACGAATTTGTAAAAGACCAAATCACAATCCTGCTTGCTGTTTCCTAAAAGACAAAAGATCACCAGATGGGTACAGAATTTCAAACACAACACTCCAAAACTGCAGCAGGAACAGTAAATAGTCACTCCTCTTCCAAAGGCTTAGGGATAGATTCAGTGCTGGTAAAAGCATCATCATAAAGGGATGAATTTGGCTGCAGAGGTAAGGGATGGCATTTGCTTTTTTTCCTACCTGAACACCTGCAGAAAGAATAAAGCAATTTGAGTGCTTTGACCATGCAATTTACCATGTTCCCCAGGAGATAAGATTACAATGCAGGTGTCAGCTGCCAGACTCCCCTACCTACCATGCAGTAAGGTTTTACATTCTGTTACAAGCTGCCTCTCTCCTTGTGCTTGTTTTTTCTCCTCCACTTGCCGCAAGCTACTGTCTCCATTAGAACAACCACAAACCCATAGTGGGTTGCTGCGTCAGAAACAGAGGTGAGTATTAAAAACTCTGTAAATAAGTCAGTGTGCAAAACAAAAGGAAAGGTAAGAGTATAAGACATTATCTCTTATCCTCTAACTTCTAGCTGTGGCTTTCTGAGCATATGAAGAGCGTTGTTGAGTGGTATAAATTATTTAGAACCGCTTGAGGGAGACGAGGAACGATCTTGTTTGGAGGGTGTGAAGTTTGCTTGCCTGGAATATCTTGTATCTTTGCTTTGCTCAAATAGCCTTATGTATGAAGCACTTTATCCAAATGCAGGAATTAAACTATTACAGCAGCTGGTAGACTGGAAATGTTTACAAATCCTATATTACATTCCAAGATTCTATCTGTAAGTGTTAAATGTGTTTGTAAAAGTGTTTAAAAAATCATATAAGAAGTTTCATATGTGATGTGTTATTTCTAGCACAGTCTGATTAAGCCTTCAGTGCCCTGCACGCTAAGTTGGCCTGACCTCAGTGCCGAATACATCACCTCTGGCTGGCATGTGGCAAAGCCCACAGCTGTAGGTGATTCTTAACATAGATCTGCTGAAAGTCGAGCTTTTGTCCAGCATATTTCTGCTTGTCGGTATGAAATGCTAAAAACAGCTGAAGTTCCCAGCAGGAGCTCCAACAGAAGGAAGAACTAAGGTAGGGCTTGAACAATGCCATGTATCCATGTCAGACTTCTGGTTTGGACTCCTGCAATCTTATGCTGCTATCAAGGGGAAAATCCTGAAAGGATCCCTACCTTAAACTTTCCAGACAGTGTGCAGAGCTCAGATCAAGACTCATCTTGTCCCAGAAAGTAATGTTGAACATGGAAGGAAAGGGGGTATAGCGAATACTTAAATGGATTCTAGTCTTAGCTTGGGAAGCACAGTCCCCTCCTTTATCCATTTAATGCTCTTGCAAAAGGAAGCCAAGTATTGAAAGGCCCTGAAACAACCTAGAAGCTGAACAACAGCTTATAACAGGACAACAGATGTTTTTACTTTAAAATATTTTTATTTTTTAAAGATATTTCTAACAAAAGGGGAAAAGCCTAACAAATTGCTTGAGAAGGACAGGGCTGACATTTTTAGAAGCTGTCATCAAGCCACCACTGAAGCCTACCACAGCCAGGGACTTCACAGCATGGAAGAATTTGTTACTTTTCTTTCTGTTCTAAGAAAACCCCTGACTTCATTTGCCAAACCGCAGGGAAATCAGTCCCCTCTGCTGGAGGGCTGAGAAAGATAAGTAGTATGAAACAGTCATGCTGTTCCAAGCCCAATGTGGGCAACAGCACGTGGCCCGAGCACTTCTGTTTTCTTCTTAAACTTCCTCCACTTCTTTCAGGGTATGCTCCAGGATTGTGTCTTGTCCCTGGAACTTAAAATAGCCACGAAACAACTTCTTCTGAAGTACCAGGGGAAACCAGTAGGCATCGTCTGCCCACATGTGATTGAATGGCACCTCGTCCAGCTGAAACCACTGTGGGCGCATTTCTGGCGACAAAAAGAGAGAGGTGCTCTTGCTTTCTTGCTGCCTGGGCTTTGGATGCCCAGCAACAGCTTCTGTCTCCAGCCCAGATGCCTCCCTTCTCAAAGGAATTTCAACATGAATAGATCTGCATTATTTTTCTAGCAAGTACTACTGCAGAGAAGGATGCATATCCTTCCCCTCCTCTAACCACCTACCATCGCTTTCTGTTGGCTCCCCATGAAAATCATCTGCCCGGAAAATGTGAACTTCCATGAGTTCAGAGTTGCCCACAAATTCAAATGTGATCTGGCCCATCTTCTGCAAGGTGTCTACAGTCAGTCCACTCTCCTCCAGAAGCTCCCTGCACGAGAAACAAGACCTTGACATGAGAGGGACAGCACAAAGTCATTAGCTAGGCATTTGCACATTGGAAATACTTCAGTGAACCCAAGGGGAAAGCTGCTTGCATAAAAAAGAGCAGGACCCAGGCTGCAGAGCATACAGGCACCGAAGAGCAGTGTTCTGGCTTGCACCAAAATATTTGTCTACTTCCATGACAGGGGAACAGTGTCAGACTGTCTGCCTTATGTGTTATTTCAAGCTCCTGGAGAGTGGTAAGAAAATAATCTGTGTAGGAGCAGGTAGGATTCAGGAAAATGGACTGTTTGGTGTCCTTTAGGTTTCTAACCATATGATCTTTTCTGAAATTTATTAGAAATGGGCCAATGTTCAGAAGTATTAAGGCTGTAGTTGGATATAGCTGAAGAACTCCAAAATACACTTTACTTAGGCAGGCAAGATGCTTTGGCAACTTCAAGCTAAATCTTGCAGAACTGTAGGTTTCCCACTGCAAGTGGGAAATATTAGGGTGCCTGTGCTTGCCACAAAATCAGCTGCTTCTGAGCCTGAATGAAACTTATTTATGGAACATGTTTATACAGCATTACTTGTACAGGAAAAATTAGGAATATCATGTCCCGGTTAAATGCAGTATAAAAATACAATTCAATTGTGTTGAACTTTCCATTTTCTACTTCTTGGAAGTACATTTAGAGCCTAGAAGGTGAGACTTTTAAGAACTTCTTTTCCTCCAAGGTTGCCAAAGAGCTCTTTTCCTTGCATAACCGTGCAGGGCTGCTTGAAGCAGACTTGATTATTTCCTTATATGCCTGCATTATGTAGGACCTTATCTAACAAAGTTGGTATAATTGGAAGTTGTAAAGTTATTTCATGTTTTTTCTAATGTACAAAAATAATGAATATTTTGAAATTCAGTGTATCATCAGTTAAGGTTAATAATTAAATAAGACTCAACTTCAAAATTAATTTGTATTTGCATTTTTGTAAGTAACTTTGCCATTAGATGTAATGGGATTTATCTGTAAAGCTCCAGCTTGCTTTGGCATCAATTTTATGAATCTCATCCTTCAAAATTACATTGGTACATAATGTCTTTCCTAATTTTAGTTGATCTTCCTGGGAAATTATTTACATCTCAAATAGCATCAGTGTTCTCAGCAACAAAGATAAAAGCCTCATTTCATAGGTGATGATAATTAAACACTAAGCTAACACTTTTGTGGCTTTCTGAGCACTTCATACATCTGTGAACTGCTCAGCTCTCTATATCAGTAAATGGAAACATAAGAGGTAATAAGCTAAAATAATGAACTAGCTAAATGCCGCCCTTGTAAGATGTGACACTGAGGAGCTGTAGGTGCCTAGTTCCTCAAGGGAATGTTGTTCTTGTGGTGGATTATAGAAGTCTGACTGATCTAGGAGCTTTTGTTCATGTTTCAGCTTAACGTTTAGCTATTCTGTCAGTGCTGTGCACACATATGACACACATTATCCCCTTGCAAACCCCACCAAGACAGTACAAAAGGGAACAGGAGCCTAGTGCTCCAGCGTTGGAGAGGGAACAGGGTTGGACTGGTGTGGATCTGGAGCCACCAAGTATTTGGACCATGTGCCATCTCCTGGGGGACAGCTGCCCGGGCCATGACACACTGCACTGTCTGTACCCTGCACTTGTGTAAACTTTTACCAAGCAGTATCTTATATGCACTGAAGCTCTGTTTTCCAAATCCAGGCCTGCAAAGATAAGCACATGTACACTAAATCAAATGCTAAATAAATCAAATCAGTAGATTTGCACCATACGCGGTGTCAATAGGTCAGTATGGCAAATGAAGACCTGGTTTAAGTGACAAGACCGCTCTCATTCCACTTGAGGATAATAAATGACATGAAAACACCTGCTGTGGGAGTCGTCCCAATAGCCCTGTGCCCTGGCGTGCGCACATCTGTGCACAGGGTTCTTGGTTACAGAGCCCGAGCGGTGGCAGGAGGCAGCCCAGGGCCAAGGCTGCTAAGTGGCTGTTGAGCACTGGGCTTCCTGCAGGTGCAAGGTAAGTTCGGGCACACAGCAGTGTGGCTTTGTATCACAGAGACCAAAGCAGAGCGATTTTAAGAATTCAGCAATGCTGCCATGATCTGCTACTTAATTTCAATGACTACATAAAATCCAGCAGGACTCCAGTGCTAGCAGGTTTGAAAATGGTATTTTTTTACCACTGGGCTGAGGAAATTCAATTCTCTAACTTCACATTAGGCCTTGAAAAAATTCAGCCAAATAGTGAATTTCCACAGCGCCTTTCACAAGCGACCTCTAAAAATTCCTCGTAGTTGCTGCCTTTTTCACACAGTACTAAAAGCTCCACGGAAATGTAGCACCTCCTCGATAGCTTTATAGATTTAGGCGCTAGAATTACAGTGACCTGAGTCGTAATCTTGCAGTGCAACCAAAATCGACCTGTGCCTGCAGCACGTAAGGGCCTCCGCTCGCCACAGCGGGCCGAGACGCGGGCCGAAGGGCGAGACGGAGGGCGCGCGGCAGCTCCCTGCGGCGGCCTCACCTGCGGGCGGCCTCCTCGATGCTCTCTCCGGGCTGCACCTTGCCGCCGAAGCCGTTCCAGAGCCCCGCGCCAAAGCCGCGCTTCTTCATGCCCAGCAGGACGCGGGGCGGCTGCACCACCAGCACCAGCGTGAAGAGCCGCGATGTGAACATGGCTCCTGCGAGGGGCTGAGGCTCAGCATGGCGCGGGTGAAGGCTGGTCCCCTGCCCCAAATACGTGGTGTCCCCTGGTGTCCCCACATGAGCGGCACCTTGGCCAGCACCCCCCAAACCACCTGCACTCCCTCCCCGAATGCCTGTCCCCACCTCAGCACCCCCAAATCTATAATCCCCAGCATCCCCCAAATACGCACCCAAACCCGCGGTCCCCAACACCCCTCCCCAAGTCCTTGTCCCTCCAACCCCCTCCCCAAGCCCCCCGTGCCCCCCATGTGCTGGATCCCTTGGCCAGCACCCCTTACCCACCCCAGCACCCCACACCGCCCCTTATCCCCGCCGCCAGCGCTCCCTAAATCTCGCCGCCTTCCCCAAGCCGCTGCCCTCCCTCCCAAACGCCGCTCCCCAGCGCCCGACCCCGCGCGGCGCCCCGGCCCGGCGGGCAGCGGCGGCTCCGGCTCTTCCCGCGCGGCGCCGTC